>JAVQJD010028573.1:0-11243 GCA_036023655.1 Nannoperca australis | reverse complement strand
GCACGTAGTTGGCCGGAGGAGGAGGAGGGGAAGGGGAGTAGGGACGGGAGAGGGTGGAGGAGGTGGGGGGGACAGCGGAGGCGGAGGGCGGGACCGTGGTGGAGTCGAAGGCGGTCTGGGCTGAGGGGATGGTTGGGGGAGGAGGAGGAGGGGCGGGTGGGATATAGTACTCTGGGATGGTGGAGGGCTGGCCGCTAGTGGGGGGAGGAGGAGAGGAAATGTAGTTAACATCGTTCATTCAGTGGATACAGAAGGCTCACAGAGTACGG
This sequence comes from Nannoperca australis, assembly GCA_036023655.1. NCBI lineage: Eukaryota > Metazoa > Chordata > Actinopteri > Centrarchiformes > Percichthyidae > Nannoperca > Nannoperca australis. Next base: position 10,974 of record JAVQJD010028573.1, on the reverse strand, counting down.
ACACTAACCGTGTCCTAGTTGTAGCTTCATATTAACAGAGTAGGAGAGAGTGACTATAAATCTTCTCATCTCACTCTTCAAGAAGAGACAAGAGTGTCCAACTCTTACTGGTTTGTTCCAGCAGCGCAGTCCACGACCTTGTTCTACTTACGTAGTTTATATTCTGTTCACTGTTTGATGTGGAGTTAAGGGTGAGTCGCACATCACGGGTTTGTACGGGTGTCAGGGGTCGGAGGTGTCGCAGGAGTGACATTTGGAAATCTATTTTAACATTCGAAGCAGCAGTGGGTTGACATTTATAGTTTAAACATCTGCTCTCACTTCGTTTATCTGTCAGACTAGGAAAAGGTAAAAGCCGTGAGCTGAAGTGGTCTGGAGCGCGCTGGTGAAATCTTTTAATAATGACTTCTCCAGCTCAGGCAACACAAAACATTGTATAAATAAAAAAGAAATGAAACTTAAACACCACCAAAAAAACACAAATACATTCACATTGACAGATAATGAGGAAACCTACCCGTGTCCGGCCCGGTATTCCTTAATCGACTGCCTCGGCCCGTTAACCGTCGGATCTCCCCCAGCCTGGGCCCCGTGTCCTGACGGCGCCCTGCCCAGAGAGGCCACATGTCGCCCTGTGGCCGCGGGCCCTCCAGCTGCCAGGGGCTGATTGGCGGGCCTAAGGCCTCGATCCAGCGACTGAGTCTGGGCAGCGGCGCTGAGGTGCTCCCTGGTGTGGAGGTCAGTGGGGTGGACGGCGCTTGGGGCCTGGGCGGAGGGGTGGTTGGGGCTGGCTGGGTAAGAGTCGGACGCCATTGACCTGTTGCAGGGAATGTGAGTGGGTGGTCAGATGAACATGTCGAAACGTTTTCAGTACAGTATAATATAGATGTCTCTACTTGATTACAGCTACAATCTTTACACATTTCACCATGTTGTTACTTTCTTTGTAATTCCAGAGGTTCTGCAAGGGTTACATGTTAACGCTCGGGAACAAACATATTATCATAAGTTAATTATATTATAAGTTTGGGCATAATGGTAAAAGGTAGAAACAAATATAAATTTAAAAAAACTAATAATGGCATTGAGCAAATATGACTCATCCATGTCTAGAGTTACGTTCTGCCGCTGCAGTGATCCAGTTTCCCCTCAATGTTTGATCTGATCTGTTCTTATACAAATGTTTGGATGTGAAACTGTAAAATAGAAATGTGTGTGATCTGCATCACCTTCTCCAGAAGAGGGCGGCAGAGAGCTTTAAACAAAGCAGCAGGCAGGCGGCTTTTGTTTGTGTGTGAGTGTATGTACTCATGTCAGGTACTGTTGACCCTGTGTGTGTGTGTGTGTGTGTGTGTGTGTGCTTACCTGCTATCAGGGGACAGGGAGCCTTCTGAGGACATGCCATGGTAAGGAGAGGGGGTGAGCCTGCTGGCGTCTGGTCTGAACTCTTTGTCATAGGCCAGGACGTTCCACTCCTGACGCCGGTTACGAGCCTTACGCACCTTCAAAAAGGTAAAGCATTAAAAAAGTGACATACTTTTTCACTGCAGTCACAGGTGTGACAGCAAATAATGAATAATTTAAGTGATGGCGGTGTTAAAGTTTACACTGAAAAGCGCTCCATCTGGTGAACAAGGTTGCTATAATGCGTCATTTTCTGTGGTGTGGAGAATTAGCACAGCTGTAGCTCTCTAACACTCCATCAGGGACCGTCCGTCTGTCTTTACTTTGCTTTAATATATTTTTCGTGAAGATGGTTGTGGAGTGATTAAGCACCTGATTAAGCACCTTTCAGATTCAGTTAATTCTGAAATCCATAAGCACAACCTATACAGTACATGCATCGCTGTGAGCTACTGTAGCACCAGTGTGTGTAGCTGTAGGGAATGACACAGATCCAAACCAATTTTATTAAGCCTGAATATTGTAACTTTTAAGAAGACTAGCTAGCTTTGATGCTAACCACACAATAACTTGATTCAAGAGAACAATCCACGCATCTCTTGTGGAGAGTTTCTACAGGCAGGACAGGGTTACAGTATATATATATATATATATATATATATATATATATATATATATATATAAAAAAAGTGACTGTGTCAAAGCTTAATTTGACAGCTTCCTCTATTTGGCCTCTCCGGCTCTCCGTTCCCTCAAAGGTCAGCGCTGTCAAGACAGTTTTCTATCGGTCAACGGGCAAACTGAGCGTGTCACCAAAAGTGAATTCAGAGAGAAAGACCTGGATGTGAGCGGATCCACTGATCACAGAGATTGTTTCATGCTAATTTGTGTTTTCTTCTGCTAATTTCACACAAACAAACTGATATCTCACTGACCTTCTTCACCTCTCTGCCCGGGTCCTCAACCTGCTTCTGCTGCTCCTAAAAGAAGAGACGGACACAAGAGCGGAGAGAAACTTAAGTCACTGATTACTGATTCCTATGGGGCAAAGGAAGAGGACAGTACCCCGTCACCAGCTCCTTCACCGTGGGGTAAACTCACACACACCCGCACACGCTAGTCTACTCACACACACACACACACACACAAGTCAACGATGGACAACGTCTTGGGACACAAGACAGGAACCAAACCAAACACAGAGGGTTAGAAAGAGGGTGAAGTGGCAAGCTAACGCAACGTGACACACACACATACACAGACACAAGGGAGGGTGCGTGTGTTAAATGTGTGTGTGTGTCTGTGTGCGTCTGTGTGTGTCGTACAATCCTCTATAATAGGTGAGTGTGTAATTGTGTTAGTGGGGTGTGCTGGGGTAAAGTGAGGTGGGGGGGGGGGGGGGGGGGCCGGAGAGCGGAGACAGTTGATCCAGTGATTAAAATTAAGCATAGTGCAGTGTGGCACTCAACAGGCAAGCTAACAGACACCGCTTGCTCCACAACCGTCAGCACGGCATACCTGGGCGCCCGCTGGGAGAGCTCCCATATGTGTGAATGACATAAACTTAAAAAAGCACAGCATGAGATGAGCTTGTGTGCACGTCTGCGAGGGGCCGTCTGAGCAACACTATGCACATGATCCATCATTGCTATTTGGTATGCTTAATCTATGGCAGTATTCACCACTCTCTAAAAACATGAATGTGGCATGTAGTGCACTATCCTACACACACTAGAGGCTTCCATTTATTTGCTTTTGAAGCATTAGCTGCAGGGCTATACAACATCCATTACTGAGGACTGCTCTCACTCGCTTGAATTTATTCCACTTATGTCTCCTAATCTTGTGTCATCTTAAGTAAACTAAAATGGAATAATAGGAGATCATATCCTTTGATTATCATCAGAGGGTAAGTGTGGGAATCATCAAAAGAGGAAGATCTGAAAATGTTTTTAGTTTTTTTGTTGTTGCTGTTGTTGTTGTTGTTGGTTGAAGCTTCATTTGGTTAATATTCATTTTTTGTATCTTCCACTGCATGAGTTTAACGATGCATCTCCGTACATCAGAAAACCATCCACTTGAGCCACAATGCATAAAAGACGAAGACCTTGTAGATTGTGAAGGTTCATTTTGAATCAGAAAAGAAGACTTTGCTCTTGAAGAAAAGAAGACTTTGGGTTCAAAGAGTTAAAAAGTACATTTAGATTGAATCATCATATTATGTATCCCAGTTGCCGCATGAGATACTATTAACCCCAGTGTTCATGTTGTGGGTCCCAAAGACCCTGGGCCCTCTTCAACAGCTCAAAAAACATACTCAACAATGTTTTATCAGCTTCACGCTTTATGAATCTTTCCCAATTTTAAAAATGTGTTTAGAAAATGAGAATTTCTTATGTGATCGTGAACTGATGACATGTTTCCAACATCTGCAATAGAAAATTATGCATTACTTCTGTTTGGAGTTGCAGAGTCCCCGGCTTTAAAATGTGGTAAAATGGATGGATTTTCATATGCTTTAAGAAAAGAAAAAATATATTTGAGGAAAGGAAATTTCTGTGAGAGCCCAAACAAAGAGGAAGTAAAGCCAATGTCAACAAAAGCTAATTGCAACTGTAAGCTGAAGAACAATGGAAACCACGGCAGGTCTAATTGTTAAAAACCCTTCTCCAACTCAAGTTTGTTACTGCAGTGTTTTTAGAATTAGGTTGATGACAGTAGGTATGAAATATTCATTGATAATTATACGGAAAGGTCAAGTGAAAAAATGTCATGCCCCCCTACACACAGCCTTACTCTCCACTCTAACGGTAATATTTGCACTGTCCCTAAAAGAAGTAATATATTCATGATTTAAGGGGATAAAAGGAAATACAAAATACTTCAATATAATAGAAACCATGGGGTAAATCATATCCAATCCATTACTTTTATCTCTCTGGTTTTGAAAATAATGTTAGTGTGGCTTTAAGGGTTCTCTAAAATAATCAGGTTTATCTTAAGTACATCCCAAGACGTGCTAATTCTGACTGCAGTCTGGATGTGTTATGCATTAAAAGATCTTCAAACAGAATACGTCGGGATATAGCACCACAAATGAGGCACTTGCTGAAATATTTAGTTCATTCAGCCCTCTGTCTGATTGACCAAGCTTCGATTTGATACAAGGATTCCCCAGGTGAGTATCAACCCCAGTTCCCTTTGAACAGAAGGTAAAATGAGAAGTCAACAGTATTTAGTCAAATAAAAGGCAGAGATTAAAGAAACTTTGGCAGCCAAGTGTGGGTAATTGATTTATAATTTATCAGCAGTTGTGCTGAGCAGTGGCCACCGGAGATATGAGGCTGATTTCTGTTACAACCTCTTTGCTTTCCTCGTGAGAACGCTTAATATGGGCAGCTCTATTCTCAGAGCAGTTATTTAAACTACAGCTATCAATAGGCACCACGGAAATATGACAGAATATAAGCAAAACAACGCTCTCCAATCCCAGCCTGATTAAATGAAATTGTCACAGCAATGAAAGTGATCTATGATACTAAGGTGAACGTGTAAAGTGCCATAAATCTCTTTTTGTCCTACCTTGAAAGGTCAGCATTTGCTAAGATGAGTGCAGAGACACTGTTTTGTTTCGCAACAATAAAAGTGAGAAAGCAGAAGCTACTCTAAAGACAGAGTTCCTGCCTTGCAATAAACCACTGCCCGCTCATTAATGTTCCAGCACAGGGTGACGGGTGAAACCAATGTGAATGTCACCATAGTCCTGTGCTCGACATTCACAATTATCAAATATGGTGAAATAATTATCAAGTAAGATGCAGAATTCACCAGTAAGGATTTCACTCTGGCAAAAGGCCATTGAGAAGTTTACCTGAGCCAGCAGATTGGTCAGTGACCCGAGATGACGAAGAGCTCAAACATAAAAGTAATGGGTGTTAAAATTGTACAAAGGCCAGTTCTGTGCCTTCTATTCGCAGTTCAGTACAACAGGACAGAAATACGTCTTTTCTTTGAAGCTTATCATTTTCCTTTTCCTTTATTAGAATCATCAAGGTTGTTCTTCAGACTTTGGAAAGTGTCAAAATGTATATACACAAACAAACATATACATCTGTTTTCACAGGATGAATCATGATAAGTAAACTGTATTTCACATGTAAAGCTGGTGGAACGCTCCTCTAAGCCACATCTATTGCACAGGAAGTCAGTATATTCTCATCAGCAAAGCCACCCAATGCATCTGTCTGCGTGCTGTTTGTTTGTTTTTGAAACCCATCAGTTTTTAGATTACACTGCAAGTATCATGATCAACACAAGATGGTAAGAATGCATTTTATGGAACATTTCAGGCTCTACAATTTGTCCGTACCACATTATACAAATCCAATCACCACTCAGCAACTTCACCAACAACGTGGTGAAGAGTCAGCGCTTCTGCAAAACAAATCTGTACAGCTCTCAAGAATTATTGGAGAGTTTTTTGCCAAAACAAATGGCCAGGCAAGGGTGTGATAGGGGCAGCTGCTACTGCTTTCTAATTCAAGTGCTTATCAGTGACTCTCTAGAAGTGAAACAAATGTATCTTCTGAACTGCAGTTTTTGCAGATTTGTTTTACAGATCTCTACTTTCATACAAAACGTTAAAACATGCCAGTTTTATGGACCAAATAAACTCCATCTTGGAAATACAAAGGTTTTTTGTTTTTTTCCTCCTTCAATACCAATCTAATTATTGGCAGCACTTAGGCAGTGTAGTACACCAACTGGGATTTTAATAGCTGTTGAGGCGCCAGCTGTGAACTATTAAGAAATGATGGTGATGACCAGCAGATTGAGAAATCAAATTTCCAAGCAACAGCCAGTGGTGCTTCCTATGCAGCTGGCCCAAATAATAGCTTGTTCCCTAACAATTGCAGTTTGACAGTGCATGGTTGTTCTCCTAACAAAGTCATAAACCTGTGATATGACTATTGGCATTGACCTCCTGAGATGCCAAATGGCCACAAATGAAAGAAACGGATACTTTGGAGAGCATCTAGTTCTTAATGGCATTTAAAGCGTGGAGAGGTTTACTCACCCTATACCAAACGATCTCTCGAAGCCTTCCGTCCGTCTTGAAGTTACACTTGAGAGTAACAGTCTCTCCCACAACAACAGGAGGCAGGGGCTCTATGGTAACTGTCAAATATCCTGGGAAAAAAAGTGGAAAACAGTTTTACTGCAGTCATAAACCACATAAGCACACATATACAAGATACATGTGTTTGCATTTTGATTTCCTGTTGAGGCAAATGTTGGACAACAGCAATAAAGCAGTCATAAATTTACAGTTTATGAACCATTTTAAAAAGCTTAAGATTGACTGAAATAATGCCATGATTCATTTTCATGCAATTACACAACAAGCACTCTCCCACATGGGGGTTAAGTATCTTGGTAAACAGCACTTCAGTAGTTACTTAAGAAGGGAAGAACATTTATTTTACCGTGACCTTGCACAATTTCTTCATCTGGTTTGAAGTTTCAAACAAACAAACTGAAATAATATCGGAGCCATTTCTCTAATCTCCACCCAAGACCACTGTTAACCGTGTTATATGCACTTTGTAGCTGTTAAAGCAGCTGTTTCTTAACAGTAAGCAGTATTATCTATTCTGTTTTCTCAAGTTCCAATTTCATCTTCCTTACAAACACAAACGTGTGAAATATGCATGATTGTACATTGACATAAATGCTTCTCACATTAAATTATGTCCATGGAATCTATCTAGCACATTTTTCTGTACAATGTCTGGTTAAACCTTTCACCAGCTGTTTATTTTAAGTTGTTTGGTCTTGAATAAACATGAGAGAGGCAAAGACATTTCAACCACCCCACGATTCTAACAATTAATTTCTCATTCTCGTCTGGAGTTCATGACGAAAATGCATTCTAGGGGTAATAGGCTCAGTCATAATCTGTATGCAAGAATATGGGGGGTGTTATACTTGAAATCAGAGAATCAACTGTCTAATTAGTGCCATGAAGTGCACAGTCTAGAGCCTCCTCATTGTCAAATAATCGAAGATACTTAACAGACAACATCCACACACAATAACAAATCACACATACACTCACCAATACAAAGTAAAGGATAGTAAGAATGAACTGTCGAATGCAAGAGCAAACTATTCAGTGCCGAAGTAAGACACAGATTTGAATTATATACTGCCTGATCCCCAGCCCTTTGCGCCGCCATCTACACAATGCTTCACACCGACCTGCAGGTATAGTTCCACTATTTCACATAACAAATCACATACATTCACAAGGTGATAATAGCACAGCATATCAGATGTAGGCATGAGATTATATCTCCCAAATAAAAATGGGTGGACACAAATGCAATCACCTGGTGATAATAAGAAGGCCTGGGAGAGAATACATGCATCCAAAAAAGGGTGGCAATTAAATGAAGATTGTATGGAGGATACACTCAAGTAGTTTAATGCATAACCTAAATGTAGAGTCCTAAAATACATCCATCACATCTATCTTAAATATATCTGGTTTACATATAAGTGAAAAAGACAACTTTTTATATACTAGAAGTCTGGCTAGCAGAGTGAGCCAGCATTGGTGCGTGGGCTGCCTTCCACTGACAGACAGCAACCCTCTGCCCAACATAATAGCAGTTTCATCACATTCAGTATTTAATGAGGGAATTGTATCTTGTAAAACAGATGGATATCACAGTAAAAATATAAAACAGGGTAAAATGGGACCTCATGGCCAATGATTGTGTTGATAAAATAATATAATCCACTACGAGGGCATCAGTGTCTCTGTGCAGGTGATCTCTAAAAAGGAAAAAAAGGAAGACTAGAGATAAACAGAGGTTTGCAATGCTATAGAGAGAGATCTAATTCCAGGCAAATATAAATATCTACCCTCTTTCCGTTTGCTTGTTTGTTTGTTTGTTTGTTTTGATGAATGATAATGAGGTAAAAAGAACCTATGAAATGAAATGAAAAGGTGAGTTAAACAGAATATCTAAGAAAAACAATACATCCTCACAAAATGCACATCATGCTCTCTCACTGTTATGTAATGGGTACCTCTGTACTCTATAGCCCCTTTGCACTTATTGAAAATTCCTGAATGTAAAGTGCTGACACCCAAAGTGTATCTTCAACTGGACTGCAGTTTGTTTATGTGTGTTCCACCAAAGTTTTCTTCCCAATATAAATATGTTTTTTCTTATCGCAGTGTGACCAGAAGAGTGTGGCTTAATTACGACACAGGCAGGAATTTGAAGGAACATCAACATTATTTGATATGACAGGCACCAGTAAATGCATAAACTGTATTCATGGCTGTTCAGTATTTTATTTCCCTTCATGTGCTTCCCAAGCTGTTTTAAAAATAAGAATCTGATGCTTTTGTCCGGCTGAAATGCAGCAAATGAACATATGACACCTCAAAGCATGTTCATTCACTGGTCCACGTGTAGGAAATTATTTAGTTGTATCAGGCAAAAACTTTTTTTTTCAATAGCCAATACTGTTATAACAGCAATTCATGTACAGTTGTAGCAAACATTTATTTCTTCATATATTCATGTATTTATTATATTCTGTAACTTTCTTTCGTTTAAAGATCTGAAAGTTGCACATACTTTTAGCATGCAATTTTTTTAAACGAGAGCCTTGCCCATTAGTACCTCACTCACACACTCATTCATCCATTCAGTCACTCACTGTTAGCCTGTTTGGCTCCCTGCGTCCATTAGAACATGTCCACAGATCACACTGAACCACGATTATTCAGTCGCCTCTCTGCAATGCTGCTTAAGTGTGCATGTTTCTCCCTTGATAGGTTACAGTGACATCATTGTCTAGAGACTGTCCTTTGTCGTAAGAATCTATGTCACTACACAGTTTACGGTACACCACACTTTGTTGCTCTCCCACGAAAAGGATAATGAATCTAAAATGCTGCATCAGGTAAACAGTATGGATTTCCAGAATTACCTGGGTTTACATAATATTAAGGACAGTGTAAAAGAGAATAAGACTTAATGAATAATTTAAAACACTATAGTGAACGTACAGCACATGAAAAAAGTGCATGTGGTGAACTTCTCATCACACAATTCACCAGCTGTGAATTAGTGTGGCGCAACAAATTACAAGCAGAAAAGAGGTGAATAATCAGCAGCAAACTGCTACGTAACCGAGAGACAGACATTACACTGCAGAAATTCAGTATCACTTGCCTTAAAAACAGATAGTCTTGGGTCTCTGCATTGGTAGACAGAGATCAGCATGTCTCTCGTGTCAGTGCACCTAGATATGCTTATTAAAGAATCTTAATTTAATCAGCAGGCTGAAGAGATCTTCTCTCTAGAGTCAAATTGAATGAATAAACCTTTCCGGAGACTGCATGTCATTAACACAGAGCTGATGCTCTTAGAGAAAATCCTAACCACTTACTACGAACCCACAAGAGGAGCAGCCTGGCCTTGTAAATGTCTCTCTGTGAGTTTTCCACAGAGGTAGTGGAAATGAATATTACACAGGAAAAAAATTGTCGACTGAGTCTGTGGAACACAGTGTTACTCACTCACCAGGGGATAAACGTGTGTCTTGGCTTTAGTGAAGGACATATTCAGTTTTTGGTTGTAAAATATTCTTTCCAAATTCTAGATGTGTTATACAGTATATGCATTTACTGTATTTCTTTACACTTAAGGCACATTATTCAGACAATTCAAACACTGTACAAGAAGCTAGGTGGTCTTCTTGTGTGGTTGCGGGGATTAATTGTGAACAATTCATTGACTATGTGGCACAGAAGGAAATATAGCATAGCCAATGACAGAAAAATGCTCCGGAGCGTGTGGGGAGGGATGAGGAATTTTTAAAAGAGCAAATTACATGGGTTATGCACTCGTGCCAGAGAAGTTCACATTTCAAATAATCCCTACGAGAAACTGGAGCAGTTGCAGGCTGCACATACCAATACATGCAGGGCATAATTCCCACGCAATTCAATATCCATCGAATCCCATCCAAATGACTTCATAAATTAGACACATTTTACTTGCCAATTCTGTGTTGAAAGTGTTCCAACGTAGCAATATCTCTTGTTAGGCTTGATGCCCCTGTTAAAACACGAGCTAATATGTGCCACATTCACACAGCAAAAACTCTGTGTTAATTCAACTCTGTGCGTAAAAATCAACACTGCGCAAGTGTTTATGTAAGTCGTCACCAGTCAGAGATAATTCAACACTTGTGATCGTTTAGACAGCTGTCTCACAGCCGTATCAGCTGAGTGGACACACGAGTCTCCAATCAGCCCTTGTCAATTCAAAACTGAAAAAGAATCAACATTTAATCTACTGTGTGGGCTCCCACAAACAATATGGCAGGTTATTAGTTTCTTCAACAGACAGAGGAGCTAATTTAATATATAACCTGCGGAAAAATTCTTCAGCTGTTTAACACAAGTCATTATTGTTTATTATTATTTATTATATTATTTATGATCACAATAAAAAAAATACAGCATTGTTGCATCTGGCA
>JAVQJD010028561.1:0-15627 GCA_036023655.1 Nannoperca australis | reverse complement strand
ACTCCTTCCCCAAATCACCACACTGGACGAAGACGACCATTTATCTTGTTTAATGGCTGACTGGGAATAGGGTAAAACTGAGACAAAGGATACAATTAATAATCCTTTCTATAAAGACACTAACTTCACACAAATGCACTCGCTGCATTGTGGCTAAGATTTGACGCTATATGAACCTGCTAACACAATGCTATCACATGAACAGTACACATTAGCAAGACTGCAGCGTGTTCATTAGACTTTCAGCAGCTAACTTATGCACATTAACACAACATGTGGACATAACTATTAAATCTGTTCATTCTTCAAATAAATCTCATATAATTAATTAACTTGTCACATACCAACGATGCTCGTCTAAGCATATCAACAGAAGAACTGTGTGACGATCTTTTATTGAAGTCGTTGCGCGTACTGATGCGCATTCTGATGACGTCATCAAGAAGCACCGCTGATCGCGCCCAAATGCGATGCCCTTTAGAGCCACCAGAGAGAGCCGACGGAATACTCTCTAGTCACTCTGTCGGTGACTGCACAGTTTATGATGTCACATTTGTTAGTGCTCATCACCAGAACAAGACTTCGGTTACTTTCACAGATGTAGTTCGATTATTTTGAGATCAATTAGATTTAACGTTGCAAGTGAAAACTCTGACCTGATGGTTGCTCTGGAGGAAAGGTCAGAGGTGTCTAACTTTTTTAGGATCATCCACTTGGAACTGCAATACTCAAATATTCAATTACAAGCTAGAATATCTGAATTACTAAAGAGAATATGATCAATATATATGATTAGACTACTGTGGTTCAAACTTAGACTAAAATGTTGATCTGTGCTTTTCCTCCCAGTGTTCATGCCGTCAGGACATGGTGAAGATCTCCATGGATGTGTTTGTATGCAGGTTTCAGCCCGACCGTTACAAGCTGTGGAAGGCAGGAAAAGACAACACTCCTATCGATCATTCCAAACCCACACCAGAGGCAGACAAGTTTCTGAAAGAACACAAGACCGAGACGGAGGAGGAGCCCACTACTCCCTTCCAGGAGGACACAAGGTCTGGATTTACTCTGGCTACTGACACGCTTTACTACATTCACTGGTTACTCCACTGTGGATGTGAATTGTAATGATCAATAATGCATTTATTGTTGCATCCCTGAGTTTTCCTCGAATTAAAGCGTTACATTAACAATTTTGCATGGCATTTTTTTGTAGCACAACCCCTGTTAAATAAGTATTCGAATGATGAATTAGATCAACACGAGTCAATGATTTCAATTGTATATGAAGTGAAATGAAATGCCTTCACTCCTGATTCAAATTGTTTGATTCAGTTTAAAGATTCCAGGTTTTTTACTTTTTTTCTAAGGTAAGCAATCACATCTCTGTTCAAATGCACTTCTATATGTACAACAGTAAGTGAACCGCTGCGAAGATTAGCACTTAGGCTTATTCTGACCGTGTTCAGCTCAGTAGTACAATTAGTCGGTTGCATGTTCAGGCTGGTCCTTTACTGTACAAACACTGTGAGGTAAATGGCTCGGCAGACAGCTCTGCATGACAGTTATCAGATTCTGATAACAATGGCTTTTGCAGTCTTTTATCTTTTGTCGGCTTTTTGTGAGGAAGTAATGTACTGTGTGTCACTACTGAGCTGACACCAGTGCTCTGTCACCAGTGAGGAGCGTCACTACTGACACTCCTGTGATTCAGTATTGTCTGTTCACCTTGAAGAATTGTACGTATGTGTACTTCACACAGTAGCTTTGCTGCCACTAGTCTATGGGAAACAGTGTTTCTTTGAGTCCTGTCAGACATGTGTTCACTAATATCTCCCATGAATCAGTCCAAAGCATCCGTCTGGGACAAAGCGTCCACTTGAAGCTACTGAAGCCTCTGAAGACATCAAACCTGAGCTGCTGACCGTGAAGGACACTGAGGAGGTAGAACCACAGAAGGCCAAGCTGCCACGAAAGGAGTCTCCAGTCAAAGTCCCTGTCAAGCCACATAAAGGTACCGCACAGTCTTAGATCTTCTTTTTTTCAGCTCATTGAGTTCATTCAGCCTGTTAGTCGAAACTGATCTTTTAATCCAGATAAGAGCATTTATTTCCTATGTAATCATACCTCAGGACTCTTTTGACCTGATTGCCATTTTGTCCATGAAATAAAACGTGGTTTTGGGTCTTTGATGTTATATCTTTTTGGCGTTAGTATTGGTCCTACAAGTATACACTGGAGATCCACTGACACAGGTATGAGTAATCCTCCAATAACTCCTAAAGGAAAGGAAAAACTCCTCCCAATGCTTTATGTCACTGTGAACAAAAATGTATCTTCTGATTCACATTTGCTCTGCTCTCTGCGTCATTTTTGGTGGGGTTTACCGATAGCAATGCCAATTCCAAGGTTATGCACATACTCAGCTGGCTTAGTTAAACCTGGGTATCCACTCTGGCTACAGACGTGTTCATTTGAAAGAGGCAGCCAACATCATCAGATCAAGAACAGAGTATTTCATTTGAGATTAAACTGTTGTAACAGTGGGGAAATTAGATGTGAGGTAAACAATACAGGGTGTAATAACACAGTAAAAGTGTCTGGATTTCTATCCTGACACGTAAGGACACTGATGCTATGTTCTGTAGTGTAAAGGGAAATAAGTGGGTATTTGACATTTGTGCAGTTTTGTCTCAGGATAAATAAACTATACTTTAGGTAAAGGCTGTTTGGTCTGCTGCCAAAGCTGTCCAGGTGGAACCCTCACTTTAGAAATTTGTACATACTAACATGTCAGTCTACTGGAGTGTATTAGGCTAATTCCACAGTAATTATTTGTTTCATAGGATTAGCATTAACAAACTGTAATGGTCAGGGACAATCCAGTAGTAATAATATATACAATATATATTTCTCTTTCAGGCACGGTCAAAGTCAAGCTGGAGCCTAAGAAAGACTTCAAGCCACAGACTAAATCTCAGTCTAGAGCCAGCAATAGGAAAGCTTCAAACAGACGAAGTCCTTCAAAAAAAGACAAGAACGGCGTGTTGGCTGCAGATGTCTGTCCGCCTGAGCCTGTTGAGAGCCAGGTGGTGGCTCCATGCTCTAAGGAGGCAGGTGGTGGTGAAGAGCCTCAGCTGGGCAGCAGCTGCAGCCCACCACACAAAGTGTTTCAGAGGACGCTGAGCCCCGCAGACGTCCTGCACGTCCACAGCTACGCCAAAGGAGACTATGGAGAGGGGGAAGCCCCGCCCAAGGAGGAGAAGAAGAGCGAGGCTGGTGACAACGAGACAGAGAAAGACATTAGACATATTAGCAAAACAGTGAGTGGACACCTATTCATTACTGTACTTCACTTGTTAATGGGCCATAACAGGATTTTTTGTCTGTTTAAGCCTCTCAACTATAGATTGTATAGACTTCACACAGACTTGATCACAGTGATCAACTCACTGCTTTCATGTTGTTTTTGACTAGTTTTTTCTTTCAAGGATGCTGAGCTGTCACTTAGAAGCATTGCATTGATGAGCTACCAAAAAAAAACTATGCAGCAAACAATATGATATGAAAAGAATGATTCGTTGTTTGTAGCTTTTAAAGGATGCTTCTCACCAGCCAACTCTTAACTCACATCCATGATGCATTGAGACACTACAGAAACATCTAAAGACAAAATAAAGATGATGCATGTTCATTGTGTGGCGAGTGGGTGCAAGTATTAGGTCTGTAAGCTTGCAAAATTGAAAAACTACCAGTATGGTCTTTTGAAGAAATTGTGCAGCCTCAATGCAGATGCTAACAGTAGGTGTGTCTCTCCAGCAGGTGGCAGAAGAAGTGGCTGGAGATGGAGAGTCAGACAGCGATTTAGGGCAGCTGCCAGGCCACCATCCGCTCATAAAGGACGGCATGAGTGACGAAGGTCTGTCACCTCAACTGCAACTTGAGTGGGATTCCTCACAATGTATATATTAACTTTGCTGTTGTGCTTGTTTGAACATCAGAGGCTCCACAGGAGGCCCGCCCAGCAGAGGAGGGTGGTCTGGAAGGGGAGAGCTGGGCTAAAGCTCTGGCTCACCTGTGGCAGAGCAAACCTCCCAACCTGAAGAAAGAGAAGGAGCACAACCAGCGCATGGGCTCCAAACCTCCATACTGCTCCATCTGCATGCTGTTTCACACATACCAGCAGGTAATCTGACTCCACTCACCTGTCATCACTTGTTATCTATGGAGCTCCACCAACATAAGGCCTACACTTCGTAGACCAGCAGGTGTCATCGAGAACAAAAGTCCTTACTAAATAGTGCTCCATGTATCACTTTTATTTTACAATAACTCCACTTGTGGTTGAAACTACATATTTTTAATCGCTCTTATAAACTGTTTAAAAAAGTGTCCGTATAGGAGGCAAAGCGGTGCATTATGGGGAATTTAGGATCCAGTATTTTTGGAGCCTGACCCACACATTACAGACCAAAAGTTAGGATATATTGGCCTCTACTGTTCATTTGGCCTTGTCCCCCCTTTCTACAACTGCAATACTACACTTTGTTGTTGTTTCAGCAATACTGGCCAGTTTTAGCTGCTATCAGCTAGCTGCTCATATTTGTAGCCTTATGTTAATGTATTGCAAAATAAACAGTGTCCGTTGTCAGTCCATGGACAATCTAATCGAAATAATGGCATTTAATGCAGTTGTTCTGATTTTGGATGGAGAGAAGTAAACAATGTTGTGTTATCTATGGCATCTCCATTTTCACACTGAACAAACACGATCTGATGATGATGATGTTAATTCTTGCATACAAATGATTCATTCAAAAACATGATTTATCAATTTGTGCACACACATTGTTTTGTCTGTGACACCTACTGTGGTCTCTTTTAATAAATGCGTTTGTTTAGTAACCTTAATTAATGAGGCTGGCATTACTGTGACATTTCCAGAACAATAGTTCCAAATTTGTGTGTACATATTAAAGTAGAAACATTAGTTACGGTACAGTTATAAGTATTTAGCCTCAGGTGCTATGTACAGAGCTACCAAAATAATATAGTGGATAATAACCTGGATGGGTGGAATGCAAGCAAAGTAAACCCTGTAATCCAGTAAGTAAAGGTCTGAGTGCAACATGTTAACACCATAGATATAACTGTCCTTTGAACCAGTAGTTGTTATATGGAGAAGTTGCCGTTTTAGGAAATTTCCATATTCAGAATAGGATGTTACTTGTTTCCGTGTGCTGTGCCTGCTGTCAGACTGAATGTGCGACCAGTGTAGACAGTCCTGTGATGGTGGCTGTTGGGCGGATGCGGACCAAACCTCTGATTCCAGAGATGTGTTTCACCACCACCACAGAGGAGGACTCAGAGTGTGAGGAGCAGCCCGTCACACCTCATCTAGAGGAAGATGGAACCAGCCTCCTCATCAGCTGCTCTCAGTGCAGCGTGCGGGTTCACACCAGTCAGTACACACACACACATACACATGCACACACACACACACACACACACACACAAACTGAAAATATTGGTTGCAAATATGTCACACAGCCTGTGTGTACGTGAAACCCTGTCAACCACTTAAACCTGCACTGGCTAAACACTGTCTGTGGGTGGCGGTACATGCCAGCAGACCTTCATAATCACATGACTGTGAGTCTCTCAGCCACTACACCAGTGTGCCACAGTCTTTGTGTTTCTATATTCCAGGCTGTTACGGTGTGAACCCAGCCAGTGTGAGCAAGGAGTGGAAATGTGCGCGCTGCAAGGCCAACGCCATGGCTGAGGTCAGTGATCTCTCCAGTGTGGAAGCCTATAGGGGACTCCATCAAAATGATTACAATGGCATTATCATTTTCCACATGTTTTATTTGAGAAAAATGAAAATCAACTCTAATGATCCACAAAAATGTGGATTATTTGCACTGTTAATGATTACATCTCTTGTTCTTCACAAATCAAATATAAAATATATAAAAAAATTACATGAACAGAATTCAGTATAAACCATTATGTGATGTCATTTTTTACATACGTGAGCCTTGCTGCAGGTGGAAGGTTTGTCCTGAGTGTGAATGAGTCATATCATGAGCGCTGAGTGAGCACATGTTTATACGCTGGCAGTGAGCTAGCTGTGCTTAAATGCAGAGGCTCACATATACAGTTACCCACTACAACAAAAGCTTTTTCCAGTTACATGATCAAACTGTGCTTCACGGCCCGTTTTGGCACCTTTTTATGAGGTGAAACTGGAGGATCCGTGAGCTCGGCAGAGACTGGGTTGGTTGTTTTAAGAGATCATTTCAGTCCTCAACCCTTTCACAGGCTCAGCTTTGTGACAGAGCGCGCCATTGTAACTGTATAACCAACATCATGATGTTGCTGGGAACTGAAATCCAGTGTTAAACACAGCTTTTGGCAGTCTGAAAACAATAAATGGAATGAATGTTAACTGCAGGCTTATACGTTCTGAGTCTACTAGCGACAATAGTGCTATGTTTGTTTCCGGACAGTTGATTTGTGACATGTTCTTTATTCAGAATTGCTGTTTGTGTTCGCTGAGAGGCGGTGCCTTGCAGAAAGCCAACAACAACAAGTAAGTTGTTCCAGAGTCATCAGGACTGGGAAAGTAAAACTAACCTCTGCACATTGATAATGGGACTTCTTGAACAGGATCGTATTTATTTATTCAAATCAAGATCAAACTGGTTTGAAGTGCCTCATTGATATCTTTTCTTTTTTAATTGATCCATAATAGCCAACAACATGGGAGTTCTGAGTCACAAAACGGGAATAGTCATGGTCCCACTAATTGAGTATTACTGTATGTAGGGATGCACATTGTATTGGTAGCCTTATTTTCCAGCCAATAATATTGTCCAGAATGGAATTTAAGTCATGATTTCATCTGATGATGAAGTTGAGTCTTCTGTCGGCTCTGAGAGTAGCAGAGGAGACTGGCTATTGTGTAGTTTACTCTCACTTCTCTGCTCTCTTTGTCGATTCCTGTGTTTGGCCTGGGTGTGAGCTCCACACACACACACACACACACACACACACAGCAGCCACAAAATAAACAAATGTATTGGGTTATCAGCCCTGAAATCTAGTAAGTAGTAGTATACTATTTGTCAGACTCATTCTGAAACACTTCTTTTCTTTTGTTGTGTCTTTGTAGCTGTTTTCACTAATGGATAATGGTGAAAATGAAAACCAGACAAGGGGTCTTGGATGTAACTTGTCAAATCACACCGTTATCATGTTTGCACTAGATCAGGCCCAGCATGTTGCAAAAATTGTAGGATTTAACACTACAACACAGTATAACAAGGATCTCCAAAGCCATTAGATGTATTTAACTGAATTCAGCTATCAATTAAAAAATACTATCAGTGTCTCAATCCATCAACAGTCAGATCAGTGTTTTTCAAAGGTGAATGAGGTTCCATGAAAAAAAATTATGTGACCAAGTAGCTCCATAAAACATATAATGTAGTACTCCTACTACTAAAGCAGTATCTGTGTAGGACATGTGTGTGACCATGTGTAGTATTTACTTACATAGTGATTTAGAAAAAGGACACAATAAGCAGCTTACTGCTTGATGAAGACATCATTTGTAACGTGTGTGTGTGTGTGTTTCAGATGGGTACATGTGCTTTGTGCAGTGGCTGTGCTGGAGGCACGCTTTGTCAACATCAATGAAAGAAGTCCTGTCGATTTAAGTGGAATCCCTTTGCAGAGATTTAAACTGGTGAGTTCAAATATCACACTTTAATGGCTACACTACGGTTCCAATTGTTTGCAAGTTGTTTAATATTGAGTATCTGCTGAATCTGAGTGAGTGAATACCATATACAATATAAATATATATCGGACACATTAAAATGAACATTGAAAAGTACTACCTTCTAAATCTTTTTCACTAGCTTCTTGATCCAAATACTAAAGGTCTGTGTTAAAAACAATTAAGTTCATAGGCTTAAGTTACAGATGAAAGAAGGTTTAACTAGGAGAACTTTCATTTTCCTCTGTCAATCAGTTCCCATGAAAATTACGTTAATTAGCAACCGCTAATTTGACATTTGTGGAAGTGATGGTCAGCAACAGATAAAAAAAGCTGCTACCTGAATATTTTGCACACATTTGCTAATAAGAAAGAGAGAGCATGATCGAATGAGTGTATTTTGCTGATCCAGCTGCCGGAACTCAAAATCACTAGCCCCAATTTTTCACATTCCCCCATTCTAATTTTCACAAATTTTCATTGCATATACGAGGGAAACACTCGCATTATAATAAGTCGGAAAAGAATAGTTCCACCAATACATCAAAATATGCCCGGATTGTCCCCAATACCGGTCCTCGGGGTTGGCTTGGGAACTCACTGAACATTAGGCTGAATTTATCAAAACAACAGGTCAACATGGAGAAAGTGTTGCCAATTAAAACAGGACCATTCAGAAATCTTCTTACTGAAATATAATCAAATGTACTTATAAGAGGGGAGGTAGAAATAAAGGCCATCGCTAATATTCACTTGTTTCAAAGAAAGACCTGGTTAAGAGCATTTACATCTGAACATTACTCTTTGAGCACTTACAGTGCACCTACATCCCAAACTGTGATCCACTCAGTAGTGCTGCAGCCCGCAGAATTAAAATGAGGACAAAACTGAAGGAACATCCAGCCATCTGTACTGTAAAACAGTAAAACAAGGGATGTGAAGTTAAGTGTAAAAGCTTCTAGCTGCACTCAAACGATTACTGGTCCTTGCGTGTTAGCTTCACCTTCATTCTCATTCTCCTGTTTTTTAATCTATGACAGAAATGTTACTACTGTAAGAAGCGAATGAAGAAGGCATCTGGCTGCTGTGTGCAGTGCTCTCATGGCCGCTGCCCAACTGCCTACCACCCCACCTGTGCCCAGGCTGCTGGAGTACTCATGCAGCCAGATGAATGGCCCTTTGTGGTCCATGTTACCTGCTGTCGGCACAAAGGCCCCACTCAGATTGAGGTAAGGAGCTGAGGATCTGGTAACGTCTTCTTTAAGGACTTACTTTGAACTTCAGATGCATTATTTCTTCACTGCCTGTACAGCAGTGAAAGCATTGTTTAATACTGTTACATTAAGGTGCCCCAAATGAGAATACTGAGGCAGTTTCCAATCAACATGAGTAAGTCAAAAATGCGATATCCTTTATCTCCTATAACAGCGCAATAAAGCAGCCATGCATGAGCTGACTGTGGGACAGAAGGTGATCTGCAAGCACAAGAATGGCCGCTACTACCAGTGTGATGTGGTGCAGTTGTCTAAAGAGACGTTCTATGAAGTCAACTTTGATGATGGTTCCTTCAGTGACAATCTCTTCCCCGAAGACATCGTGGTAGGTTTATCTTTATTTTGTCATTCAAAAAAAAAAAAATCCACAAATAGTACACATTTTTAGTAGTATTACAGAAGTTCCAGAGGTAACTATGGTTCTGTGAATTCCGGGATGATAAAGGGGATATGTCTCCTCACACTCTGTGCAGGTCAATATCTCAAATAAACAGTTGTGTGTGACGTTTAGGCTGCCAGCATGTCCCAGCTATGAATACCATGTTGTAGCCTACATCAGGCCTCTCAGAATCTTCTCGCCCTTAAATGATCCAAGTGACCGTCATGACTGACTGAATCCACAGAACCATGGTTACCTCCATAACTTCCCTTCTGTTTCAGTCCTTCCTGATTATCAGAGGCAGTAAAAAAAGTGAGAGATGTCACGCGGAACAGACTCCTACCTACATGTAAACTACTGAAGCTAATGGTAGAATAGCTGATGCTAGCGTGGACCCAGAAGCTACTTTAAGGTGATAAAACCTTAAGAAAGTGCAAGGTGCATTCCAGGTCACGCAGAACCCCAATGTTGACATCCACCCCACAGTGTGGCCACACCCTTTGTGGCATGACATCTGAGGGGGCAGGTGTAGTTGCCTGTTTGATTTTCTCAACAACCCAGTGGGAGAGCCTTTGTTTAGACGGTGCACGTCCCCTGTTGTTTCCGCTGATTGACTGCTTAAGCGCCTCAAGCTCTGCATTGCTTCAATGTCCAGCCTCAATGCCTGAACTGGGCCCTGGCCACTCTCGGATTCATATAGCAGTCAGAGGGAATGCATAAAGTCGTCCATGTTTGATGAAACACCACTGTCTGGGGTGTTGTCTGTTCGGTTGAGCACATGCTGGCCCTAGAAGTGCTTCAGCGCCAACTAGACAATCTGGAGTTCCAGGAGACTAATTTACTGTCCTCCCCACTGGGCTCCATACCCCCCAGACTGACTGCTTGTGCCACACTAACCCCAACCATGCGGTGATGCATCTGTTGTCACCACCTCTCGCCTGCTGGGACTGAGCCGAGAGGAAGTAAAAACGTGCTGTCTCTCTGGTCTTGATACCCCTGTGAAAACGAGGGTGTGAAAAAAGGAAGTGTTGATTGATGTTGACAGTAGCTTGACATTGATCAGGAGTAAGAAGAAATGCCTGTAATTATATGACAACATTATTTCTAAAAAAGAGAAATTAGGAACAGTGCTGTAGAACATGCATGTACAACTGTTGTTGACTTCAGGGAATTCCACGCCTGTTAATGTGTTTTTTTTTTGCTGGCAACAACATGTTCATGCTGGCTTTTATGTCAGTCTCTGAGAATGAACGGCATTTGCTACGACTAGATGCAGTATATATATTAAAAAGTTCAGACTTTGTGTTAGAAATAAAAGTATCTGTTTCAAATTAGCATATAGATTTAGATTGTACTTTTGCAAGTTCAAGGGCAGAAAAAGTGTGAAGTGAATATCTCAGTCCGTTATAACGCTATACGCATCCGGTTACATGCAGTCTCTACCTTTGGTCACTTTGCTCAGGACACTGCCCTGTGTGTTTTGTCTGGTAGAGCCGAGACTGTGCTCAGCTTGGACCCCCTCCGCAGGGTGAAGTGGTTCAGGTGCGATGGACAGACGGCCTGGTGTATGGGGCCAAATTTGTCGCAGCTCATGCCATCCACATGTACCTGGTAAGAATGTAGTTTTTGTTTGTATTTTTTTTTGTGTCACTTTACAAAGTTTGACTTAGTGTTATTAATGACAGCATGAAACTTTTTTAGCAAACGGTAGGGACAGGTAATGGAAGGTCTTTCTTCTCCCGGCTCCTTTTGATCATGGAACTCATACATATATAGACATATCCAGCCATGTCCATGAAATCAGCTCTATTGATTTGTTGCAGTTGGTGATCATTTTATATACAAATCTGAAGCAATGATTTGGTTTGATGAAGATTTTTCATAGACAGATATTTCAATTTCATCACACAACACTAAACACTTTTAACCTTTTCTCTAAAAATGCTGGATTTTTCAACATAATCTGGAGTCATTCATGCAAACATATTTGTTTATCTTTTGGCATTTATAGTAACAATTTAGATGATAGTCTGGAAATCTTTGGTTTATGTGCCTTGAAAGTGCTTGAATTTTCCTAAAAGGTGTATGAACCCTGTTTAGAGTCCTACATTGAGGATCGACACAGGTCTCTCCTAACTCGACCGGTTAGGAGCTACTTTTAGCCGTATATGTTTTGTAAATACAGCCCCTGGCCTTTGCCATCAAACCTCCTGATCCCTGCCAGAAAAGATGCTCTCACGTATGCTTTTTATGTTGCTTTCCACTATTGTTCTTATTATGAAGCACTTATTAAGCTTTGTGTTTAAAATGTATAAACTGATATGACAATGAGTTAGAAACTGCGTGTTTAGCTCCAGTTGTGTCCTGACTGTGTTGCTAACCACAATTTTGGAATGTAGGTGGAATTTGAGGATGGCTCGCAGCTAACAGCCAAGAGAGATGATGTCTACGCTCTGGATGAGGAACTCCCCAAAAGAGTCAAAACCAGACTGGTAAGTGCAACCCAGACCCCACACATTAGGCATTTTCTGACTAAACTGTTTTATGAGGAACCCACTGGTGAGACCCACCTTATTTTTGATACAAATGTTACAAGCTGTTGTATGCATGAGGGGGCGCTCTTTATTCCCCCTGTGATGTTTGTCTAATCCTGCGTGAGTTCATTTAACAAAGACTGAGCTGGATGTCAGTGTTGTCATGCAGTCTTGTGTTTGTCTCTGCAGTCTAAAGCATCAGACATGAGATTTGATGGGATCTTTGAAGAGAAGGAGATCATCCGGGAGTCAAAGAGACAGAGAGTGATCAACTCACGTTACAGGGGGGACTACATAGAGCCTGTGATTTACAGAGCCATCATGGAGTAACCCTCACCCACACACCAGCAGCACTGACAGACTCAACTGTGCTCATTGTACCTTAACTTAGCAGCTAGCCACTGAGAGAGTGTAACTCCAGATGACTTCCTTCAGGACCCGCTCTGGACTGTTCTGTTTTTTACTTCTCACTCATTCATCTTTGTGATGTCAAAGATCATTCTATTAGCTTTGTTTGACTGCGATCAAGAAAACAGTAGTATTTTTTGGGTTCGTTTTTCCATAGGTCTCCACACACACACACACCATGCAGTAGGCTGATGTACAGCCCTCGCAGTACATAACAGTAGGAAGCAATATAGACATTTATTCAATAAAGTAGCATTTTGACATCTATAAAAAGGACAAGCCTGGAGTTAAAGTTTCAACTGCAGTAATGTTAATAAATTGCTCTTTACTAAACATTTCAGTGAACTTCAGTTTAAAGGATAATATTAGTGCCATTAGTGCCTATGATACGGAACCTGACAGGTATCAGAGGGGAACATTTTGGTTCATTTGGACCTTTGCAATTATTCATTGAGTTCCTGTCCCCTCCACTCTTTCATTTAATAACTCATTTGTGTGTTGACATGATTCATTTGAGGGTTATTGTTTGCTGGAAAATATTTAGAGCTGCAACTCAAAATGAATTTCATTATCAATAAATCTGCCAATTATTTTCTCAAACAATTGACTAATGGTTGTCTTTACAATTTTGTCTATAAAATAGACCAGTGTCATGACTCAGTTTAGAATAATATAAAACAGCGAACAGAAAGCTGGGGTCAGTACATATTTGGACTTTAAAGATGTTACCCCTGATACCTGCCAGGCTCCATATTCTGAGGATGCTAGACTAGAGTTAATGCCATGCTAGTTTGACTGAGCACAACTTTATTTACGAATATGCACCATGTGAAGATAATGTACTAAAAAGGCCTTGAAAACTACATATTGACATAGGGCCGCTCTATAAAACAAGGTCTTATAGTACAGAATAATGCAGTTCTAAATAAATAACATTTGAAAATAACCAACCTAATACAAGCCCTATTTTAACACAATGAATAAAGTCCCATATCCAACCCAGAAGGTGCTGAACGGATGAGGTAGCAGAGCTTTTGGCCCCATCAGCTCCTTTTAACTTGCTGACAATGAAATTGGCTTTACAGCCCAAATAATAATACACATTACTGAAACAGGTATTTTTCCTAACACGAGTTGATAAAGCTGCAGTCTTTGGAATCCATCAACATCTAGACTCCTAGACTCAGCTAGACTCTTTATAGGCGTCGGTCAGAATTCAAAATTGCACTGGTATTATCCTTTAATTAAAGGAATACTTCACCCAAACAGTGTTTACCAGTTAGCGCCTTGCCTGGAATGATCCTTTATGAAAAACTAATGTGGCAGCCATTTTTTCAACAATGACGTTACCAGTAGATGATTTATAAAAAACAACTTCAACTACTGGGTATGAAGTTTTTCTGTAGTAGTGCAGGTACAGTACCTGAGTTTCTGTACTGATGCCAAATCAATCCTTTTTTCGTACCTTACTAATTTTGAAGACTTTTGCAGATTTGTGCCCTTTATGGGTGAAACAAAATAAGTTCTTAAATCTTTTCTAAACACAAGTAGCTGTACTAACAACTTTGTAATAGGGAACTATCTGATCAAAGTAACAGATTCCAATCTGACCAGATGTCCACCGACAGCTTTCACTCCTCGGTGCTACGGACACATTGTGGCTAAAGTCTGCATATTTTTTTAATGAGACCTGTTAGAGCATGGAAGTCATTTGGGACCCTGGTAACAGAAGTGTAACAGAGTCACAAGGGTCCACTTAATAGCTTTTATTGGGGCTTTCAACTGCAAGTGGAGGCTCTAAAAAAGCTACATTTGATATTTAAGTATGACTAAGCTATGTATTGATTTGGACATATTGAGCACACAAGTGGATTGCTTCAGAGGTACGAGAAATGTAAAAGTTTTAGAAGATCTAACTGAGCAGTTTATATAGCTGTTTGAAAGAATCTCCTGACAACTTCAGCATGTGAAGAAACTGCTAACACTTGCCAGTAGAAACTTTTTCACAAAGCATTCCAGACTGCATGGCTGTAACAAAGGGATACAAAAATAATAATATATGGATGAAGTATTTCTTTAAGCGGGAGCAATGCCATTGATTATGCCTCCTACTTAACTTTAACTTTGAACTGCATTCCTTTACATTTAATGTAGTCCAACTGAATATAGCTTTTACATGTTGACACTGTTTTTACCAGCCTATTTATTAAGGTGCTTTAAGGAAGTAACCTCTGCATTACAAACATGTGTCTGCAGTATTACTGCAGAGGTTGAGGTTGATGATGGTATGTTCTATTTTTTTCTACACTATATAGATGACTTTTAAAGAACTCATTCAGATTTTTAATGCGCTTTGTCTACCCAGTTCTTTTCTCACTCTTCTACTGAAAGTTGTGCATTGCACTTTTATTTAAGTTCAGTTTGCGAGGACATTTGAATAGCTGTGTGCTGCCATTGCTAATTTGTTCAATATATGTTTTAGAATGTTAATTGTACATTTATCAAATGTTTTCTGGATTGTGCACCCCTCCCTCTTGGCCAAGCTCATTGATCACATTGCACATGATACTTGGACAAGGCGGCCTTCAGATGTCATTATTTGCCTGCAAACTTGTTCTTGTTGTGGTGTGAGACTGCAGACAGAAACGCTAGTTAGTTGTTGCCAATTCAAAGACCCTGCTTTCATCAGTCTAGTGGAGAATGAATTTATTTTATTCATAAAGTATTAACAGAGTTGTACATGGAGAGGGGGATTTTCTATTCTATTTTATTGCGTTGTTTTGTAAAACATGTTCTATGTGTAAATGTCATGTAGTCTATTTTAAAATGTTACCTGTTGACCCAGGAGACGAGCTGTCCGTTCTTGTTGTCTCCTGAAATAACTGAACTTCCAGATTATCATTCAAGCATTTTGTAAAATGAATTTGTTTAAGTAAAGAAATTTGCTTCAGTGCTATCTGTCTCTTTTTTTTTTTTGTTGGCACCAGTTTTTCTCATGAAGGGTTTAGAAGTTCTAATTAGCACCAAGCCATTAATAAGTTCCCACGGTTGTGATATACCTGGAATGGTTATGAAAAAGTTTTCCAGGCCTGGTTTGGTATTAACAGAATAGACAGTTTTGGAAAGTTTTTGAATATACACTACCGTTCAAAAGTTTGGGGTCACATTGAAATGTCCTTATTTTTGAAGGAAAAGCACTGTACTTTTCAATGAAGATGACTTTAAACTAGTCTTAACTTTAAAGAA
>JAVQJD010028557.1:0-12776 GCA_036023655.1 Nannoperca australis | reverse complement strand
GCCTAGTAATATTGGAAGGCAATAAAAAGGGCCAGCTGTTCAATGTAAAGTCCGCTCATCTTGTGCATCATTCAAGGTATATTACTCCTCGAACCTAGGTAGATGTTACCGCCTCTATTCTTTTTCATTGATCAAGACAGGAGGCGCTACACATACTTTTATTACAGTCGCTGAGTACTTAATTAGAAACACCCGTTTCTGTTCCACTACTGAAGCCAGTTCAACATCCCCAGGATCTCTTGTCGTTATCTGGCTTCACTGAGCCCAACAATCGCGATCACGCTAAGTGGTCACATGATGTTGGTTATCATCTTGCTATGTCATCCCAGGGTTTTTCTGGTCATGAGCCTGTTCACATGAAAGGACGTGACCAATCACAAACATGACGACTTTGTTGGTTGCTTGTAGCAGCCTGTGTGCGGATGTTTTTCTGTGGCATTGTGCACAGTCCACAGTGCTTACAGGTCAGAGGTCAGCTGCCCAGCAGCCACAAAAAAAACAGAAGAAGCTCCTCACAGTAGTTAATAAAAAAACAACCATGTAAGCTGACATTACTGCAAAGGATGTAAAATATATTGTGATGTCAGCTGGGCAGTGTTAGCTAACGTTACATTATATGCTAAGGCAGCATGGATGTAAAGGCCTTGTAACATATTCATGTAACACGGACAAACAGCTAGATAGCTAACATAGCAAAATACTGTCTAGAGTTGATAACTTCAGCTAATTCATCCAGACTCTCTTAGCTCGCTAACATTATCTCTATCAAAATAACATCCTATCTGATCTCTTACAAGGAGCCGCTGTTATTATGATTCAGAGAAGTCAGGCCTACAAATCATGCATTTTATCTTCAATTCTGTAGACATGTTTGTCACGCACAATCTCCTATTCTGTGGATCGTATGCCTCTGTAAGGTTCGATTTGATATTTAGCCTGATATTTTCCCTGCCAAAGTGACACCCATGGTTATACTTTATAAATTTCTGTTGATGTAAATGACTTGGTAGTTATGTAGGTTCGAATTCTTGCTGTTTCTCTCTCTCTCTCACTCCATAAAGGACATGACCTCAGCTACATGAGCAATAACAATGGGAGCAAGAAAAGAAGGAAGTCCTGAGAGTGTGCTTTACAGTACCGTAGTTTATTATAAATACATTTTGAAAAACTTGCTAAAAGAACAAAGTAAAGCATTGTAGAAAAAATTCAAAAAAATTAAATGTTTTTCTAATGATATGAGGTAAGGTAATCACATGCAGGGACAATGAACACAGTTTTTAATTTCACATAAATGGTGCTAACTTGTAGCCAGCATAGTCAGGGGGTCAGGGTATTTGTCTCTAATCTGCCACCTGGTTCCTGGTTACCATGCGTCCCAGATGATATCCAGAAACCCCCCTGGCAGACAGGTGACCACCATCTGCTTACTTCCAGTAGATCTGCATAATCTTCAGAACTTGAATCCTGAATTTAACGAAAAAAATGGGTCGTTTTATTGTGATGCCTTACAAATTTGAGGATGCTGATTGACAGTAACAGTAAAATACAAAAGGTAAGCTGTAATGATAAACCAAGGTGAACTACAAGAACGCATGATTTGATAAAATAGAATGTTGCCAGAAACATCTGTTCTTTACTTTATGTGCATTATCTCCAGTCTAACGTGAGTCATCCCACTCCTATCATATGTTAGTATTATCATTAACCTACAGACCTCTTCAGTGCAGTAATGTTTGTTGACATTTAAAAAGTCTCTATTATGCTGAAACGTTAGCACATCAATTCAGCTATCAGGTCAATAATGAACGTGTAGTTCACTAGCTGTTAGCGTTATCATCCAGTAAATTTATCTATGCTGACATTGCTGAGTCTCTGGGTGACAGCTAGATTAATAAAGCTGGCTAGCTAATGTTAGCTAATGCTGAAGTGTCATATAAATGCAGTCGGTGTATCATGCAACAACAATGGTTTACTTTAAAGTCACTAGCCTATATTGTGCAAGCTAATTTAAAAAAATGTTAGTCAAATTCTAATAGCATATCAACATGATGCGGGTCATCACGTTGAGTCTGCTGTGTGTCATGTCACTGTTGTGGCCGATGCCCAGAATGCTCGCTCCTGTGTACCAGCACGAGAACAAGCAACAATGCTGACTGCTATTGTCTTAATGGCCACCGGTGTCATCAAAAACAAAGACTTTGTGAAAACTACACAGGGCCCCTTTAAGTACAACAAGTACAAGGCTTTAGTGCTTCAGTCAGTCTCTGTTGTGGGACGATATCAGGATACAAAAGCACAATAAAATGGCTTTCACATTTCTTGCAAGAAGGTGACAGATAAGTCGGTCCCTCTGACAAGAAACTACAGTACCGAACTCCAGGGGATCTTCTAATGGTGATGCCATTTTCAAGATAATTGTGCTTTACATGCATTGATCTGTTATCTCAGATCATAACCTGGGTTAACCTGAAGTTACCTCACTAACCCCAAATCCTGCGTCTTAGCACAATGATGCAATTGCATGAACGTAGGTAAACAGAATGCATGGATTCAATTTTGTCTTCACTACCCACCCATCTTTCCCGTTTTTCAGGCATTCCATCATATGTTGTACACCGTATACAGTGCAAGCGGAGCACTTGCCACCCACAGCTTGAGCTTCCACCACAATCTATGGCAAACTGTGCAAGTACACAGAACTGCATGTCCACAGTGTGACATACACAGTTCTAGTGCACAGGTCCAGCTCTCCCAGTAAACACTGAACATTGAGAACTTTAAATGTAATCAATCCTCCAGACACCAGGATCAATAAGTTAACAAATTAACCTGTGATCAATACCATGACTAATTTCCCTGAAGCAGTTGGAATAACATTGCTGCTCCATGATCAGTGACCCTGACAGCAGTAAACGTGGCAACTGCAGCAAGCTGTAAATCAGGCACCAATGAGGGTCTTGTCAGCACTACAGACCCAACGATCCCACCATGAGCAGCACTAGGCGACAATGGCAAGGAAAAACTCCCTTTTAACAGGTAGAAACCTCGAGCAGAACCAGGCTCTAGGTGGGCGGTCATCTGCCTTGACCAGTTGGTTTGAAAAGGGGGGGTCAGGAGAGAGAGAGCAGGAGGAAGTAGAACATACAGTAGTACAGGGGAGTAACAATAACAGCAACAACGGTGGTTGAGCAGGAACACGGGGGCAGCCGGAGCAACCACAGATCCAGACTCTACAGCACCGGAGGCAAAAATACTTTCATGGTCATGGGAGGACAAACCCTTTGCATTGCGAACTGTCCATTTGTTTTTCAGTAACTGACAACTTTGAAGATAAGATAAATAACAATATGGAAATTTACTGAGCACATTCATGTTCCCAAGGGGATAACGCCTTTTGATTTTGCTGGCACTTATGCCTTTCCTCTAGTGCACATTTACATTTTTATCCAATTAAAAGGTACGGCATAAGAAAATCATAACTGTCAGTTTGTTGTCCGCTTCACCATACAATTTCATGGTTTGAGGTCTAATTAACATTGCAGCCTCTAGAGACCACTACTTGGGCTTTACAACTGGCTCATTACAGCAGATATTCAACAGAAAGGTTTTGTGAAAAGTTTGTCACTATTCTGTGTTATCATTTGTCTTTGGTGCTTGGTAATGTCCTCTGTGTCTAATTAACTCAAATAAATACAAATACACAAGACGTTTAGAAAAAGAGTAGAACAATGTGTTGAAAATATGTGTGATCTGAGAGATATATGGAGCATGGTGGTTTGCATAACATCTGAGATGTTCTAACTCTTTAAAATCATAGTCAAACATGATGATAAGCCTAAAACCTGCCTTGTTGATGCTACGTTTATGCCTCTGATTGACTATGGTGATGTTTTATATATGCATGCATCCTCGCAATGTCTTAAGTCACTGGATGTTGTTTATCATAGAGCTCATCTTTTGGCTCTGACTTGTGGCTCAGTGTGTGCTATGTCAGTTTAACTGTACAGTGGTAACTGTTAGTGATGAATTATGAATTCAAGCAGTCCAAACAGTCACAGTGCCAAGAAAACAGATATTTCATTACAATATATAATCTCAGAATCTGCAGTACAATGTGAGAGGAAATGGAAATGGTGGTTCAAGTTGGCTCAGATTCAAAAGATAAATAAGCCAAAGGAAAAGTCATGACAGAGTCCATTTTTTGCCTTTTAACTGTCAAGTCTTTTCACTGCTCCACAGGCTGAGTCTGGACCACAGCCTCCATGTGAAAAGAGCAAGGATTAAGACAGTTAGAGACAAAGACAAAGGGGACACATTGCCGCTCTACCCTGACAGCACCCCCAACCACACAATGATACCGTACAATGGGATGATGTGTTCTTTTGGCCCACGCCGGATGTGTCATCTTGGGCTGCTGTGCAGAACTTTACAGCATTGTGTGCAGGCCTGTGCCATTGTGGCCGGGCAATACTATTACTTTGCAGATATTTCACAGTGGGTGAGTGCTTTCTTTCGACACAGGCAGCCTGGAGTTCCCTGACTCCCAGGGTCAGGAAGCAGGGAGGTCCTGGGACTGAACCACAACTGCAGCTGTGGGGGAGGAGGAAGGCAATGACCCGTGGTCTTTTTCTCACTTTCTCTGTCTCTCTACCATGTTAGGGGAACTTCTTGAATGCCTTGTAAACATTCTGTTCCTTCCTTACTGAGAAGCTCATTCAGAGTCCAATCTCAATAATCAGTCTGGGTTTAGCTTCAAACACAGTATTAAAATTCTGTTTAAAAGAATTGTATAAGTTCAATTCAATTCAATTTTATTTATATAATGCCATATCATAACAAAGTTATCTTTCTTTCGTAAAGAGCAGGTCAAGACCAACTCTTATATATACACAAAGACCCAACGTTCCCACCATGAGCAGCACTAGGCGACAGTGGCAAGGAAAAACTCCCTTTTAGAAGGTAGAAACCTCGAGCAGAACCAGAACATAGAGATGCAAAGTAATAGATGTGGTAATGGTATTTATGCCAACAAAAGTAATGTTAATAGCAGTTTAATAGCAATACTATTAATGAGAGCAGTAACAATAATAGCAACAACGGCAGTTGAGCAGCGACACAGGGGCAGCAGGAGCAACCACAGATCCAGACTCTACAGCGCCAGAGGCAGAAATACCTGCAGAAATCTTTAGAAGGAGAGAGAGAGACACATAACCCACTACCTGAAAGGTAAAATGTCCCTTAGTAAAGTCTGACATCCTTGCTGTCTAAATGCATACACTAATCTGAATGTAACTAACTACGAATTGTTAATTGTTTTTTGCTTTTTTAGCTTTTTTCTAACTTAAACTTGGCTTTTACATTTTGAAGGCACTGCATATATATATAACACGTTGTAAAGTATGCCACATTGGTACATTTCGGTTTAAGATTAGATGCCCTACTTTTGTTTATGGGCCAAATAAATGTCACTCATGTCCATTATTGGGCACTCTTGCAGTTGTGAAAGGTAACTAAATGCATTTACTCAGGTACTATATTTAAGTAAGTACTTATAAGAGTTGGTCTCGACCTCCTCTATATGAAAAAGTGCCCTGAGATAATTTTGTTATGATATATATATAAATAAAATTGAATTGAAAGTACAATTCTGAGGTACTTTAGATTTTCTGCTACTTTGCACATCTATACCACAACATTTTTTTTTTAAAATAACTTTATTGAGCATTGTAACTGTATCAAAAAGCAATTTCCCTTCTGGGATTAATAAAGTATTTCTGATTCTGATTCTGATTTCAGAGGCAAATATTGTACTTTTTACTCCACTAAATTTATTTGATAACTGAAGTCACTTATTACTTTGCAGATTCAGAATAAGTATACAACGTATAATCAACGAATAAATGACAATGTATTATTATGGGTCAAGATAAAACTTTATTGATCCCAGCAGTGTACAAAGCCATTAATATTAGCCCTGACTTTACCATCTCAAACATTAAAATGATGTACACATTAATGCTTTTTACTTTGGGTACTTTCAGTATATTTTGATGCTAATACTTTTGTAATTTTATTCCAGTAAATCCTTTAATTTAGGGCTTGTACTTGTAACAGAGTATGTCTACACTGTACTATTTCTATTTTTACTTAGGTACTAAGTAAGTAGAGTATAGTAAGTACATAGTAAGAGTACTATGTGCAGCAAAGCATGTATTAATGTCTTTGTAATGCCTGTGAAAAGATTGTAATGTAACTTAAAATATGAGACCTTCCCTGACTTTCTTGGTTGCCTATAACAGCCTGTGGATTGATTTCTATGTTTCACCAGTTTGAGTTTCATCCAGTTGGGTTTAAATGAATGTATCTGTTTAGAAACAACTCACATTGTCTAGCTGTTGTTTTGCGAAGCCACTTTATCATAAGTCTGGGTCCCACTTTTCTAATTTTGTGAAGTCAGAATTCAGGTCCTAAAGGTGTTTTTGCCCGATTTTTATACAGACTGTACAGAAAACCGTGGATGAGAGAATTAAACACACCTCTAGAACAAAGGTTCCAGTAATTCTATACTCAAGGGAACCCTGTTACTGGATATGAAACTGAAAAACTGCTCATGGCCTGCCTGGTTGTCCGTCTGTTGTTAAACAGCACCCTCATGTGGTCATTTACAGCTCTACATAGAAAATATAGATCAATTACTTCTCCCTCTTGGAGAATTAGTTTTTTTTAAAGAAGGGGTTAATGCCCATGCTGTAGTCTAAGTTTTTAGTGTGTTTGTCCAATATTAACTCTCGTTTAGCTCTGGTTTGGGTTGTATCTGGCTTTTTAGCTTCTAGTCTCAGCTTGTCTCTAAGCGTGTTGGTCTGCTGTTTGCTGCTGAGCAGGTTTTCATATTTTCAAATTGTTTTAACATTGTAATTCGATAATTTATATCGATTAAAACTAACGATTTACGTGCATGAAATACTATTAACACTACTCCGTTTGGTAAAGTGTTCAAAATTGTAGATACAGGGCCTTTAAACACTTTTCACATTCGATTTTCACAGTGGGACGGACTTAACAGGAGCACAGTGGACTGGATGCACTGGAACTGATTTATTTATTTGTTGTTTGTCCCTTTTGCCTTGCTATGCTGTTGATTGTGAAAACGCACAGAGCTCGAATTTGCACATCTAACCAGCGAGTGCCGGTTTGTTGCTTTTTTTTTTTGCCGTCTAGTGTAAGATTTTGTGAACACTGGTCGTTTGTTTTCCGGTAATGATCATGTAGCAACAAACCACCTATACCGTTTGAACGTTCAACATTTAAACTGCACTCAATGTGTATGTTTTGATAAGTCATGATAAGATAGAATGTAATTTATGTGGTACATCTGGGGGCCACTGGTGCTGTATGATGACCTTTTTCAGCGTGACCTGGTGTCAGATACTGGCCACATTAATCACTGTAATGTAAACAGTGCAACAAAGACTAGACACACTGCAGTTAGTCAGTGAGAGTTTCAGTCAGGCATGTGCCAGGGCAGCTAACCGCGAGGCCCCTGATTGTTGTCATTATCTACTTCCTGGTTATAGCCGGGCGGATGGTGGAGGATCAGTGTGTGAGTGTGTGTGTGTGTGTGTGTGTGTGTGTGTAGCAGCGTGCAGCAGCGTGCGACTCAGTTGCGCGTGTCAACGAGCGCCTCACAGGGAGTGTGATTAAACTCTGCGAGTAACTAAAGAAGAAGAGAGGCAGGAGGAGGAGGAGGACGAGGGGGAGGAACAGTCTTAGCGAAGAAGCTACAAGAAGAACAAGAAGAGGGGGAAGAGGAAGACAGAGGAGTGGAAAAAGAAAAGAGTGAACACGGGCCTGGATTACTGCTGCACTGATACTGATATTACTGCTTCTGACAGCACTGCTACTGAGTAGGAGACGTGGAGAGGAATGCTGGGAAGGATTACCTCTCCCTCAGGACTCTACACTAATCTCTCTCTCTCTCTCCACACACACACACACACACGCGTGCACGCACACACCTTGTGTGTCTTGTAAAAGACCTTTGGCATGTGGATTATTGACTTTGCAGCCTCTGCAGGGTAGCCATGTTTGAAGTCTTGGAGCGGTTTAGGTGTAGTGATAAATCAACGTGGCTTTTAAGAATGGCAGTTTGAGGGAGCTGAGTTTAAACACAACACCCTCTGGTTTGAGGGACAGTCAATTGCTTTAACCTTAATGCAAAAGTTTGTAGTGCTGCTGTTGCTGTACCTGAAGCAGAATACATTTAATTTAGCTAGTTTCACTATAATACTTTAAGTGCAGTACTTTGAGGATAGCTGTTGTCTTGCTGATATCACATCTTCGCAGGAGTTCTTTAAATGTAGTGATAAGTAAGTACCTTGGTGTCTTTTGGTTGTAGTTTTTTGAGTACAATAACCACAAGTTAACTTTATGACTTGAAAGCAGTGAAGCAGCTGGGGTCCGAGACCTTGTCCAGTATCTTGCCAGGGTAGGCTCATCATTGCATTTTGAAGGCTTCTACTTGCCAAAATGTGACGAGCTGTGAGACCACAAGAACCAAAGCTAATCGCCCGGGATGGATCCTGACCCGGCGGAAGCGGAAGACCTGCTGAACGTCAAGGGCGGAGATAGAGAATCCCACTCTGCGTCCTCTAATTCCTCTCCGCACGCCTCCTCCACCTCTCTTTCGGCCTCCCCGCTGCCCCCCCCGGCCTGCGCCGAGGAGGAGAAGGATCTCCTGAGCGGCTGCTCCAAGTCGTTCTCGGGACTCAAGCTCTTCTCCAGGAGGTAAGGAAAGAGAGCGAAAACAAAGAAGCAGAAACATGAAATGGTTTGAGGTGCAATGCCCGATGTTGACCAGCAGGAGGAGCCATTGGCTGAGACTCAACCTCCTGCCCCAATTAGACAGAATGTGAACAGATGTGTAGTGCTTGTCACACAAAGGTGGCTTGCAGCTGCAGTAACAGCCTTATCCATGCACACACACACACACACACACACATGCGCGCGCACATGCACGCTCACCCTCAAACACATTGCTGTAGACCCTCTCTGACACACATTTACATTTCTAGTAAAACAGAAGTGGAGCTGTAGACCGTCTCACACACACACACACACATTAGATAACACACACATTTGACACGGCCTCCTGCGTTATTAAAGGTTTAGTTCACGCATTTGGAAAAAAAAAAAACGGGTTTTTCCCACAGTGCTATTTCCTGCTGTGAGTCAGCGCAGGATCGGATTATATTTGCGTGTGTGTGTTTGTGTGTGTGTGAACGCGAGCGTGTGTGCATAACCTTGCCAGTGGGTCACCTAGTCATCATGCAGACCGGGGACGCACGATTCCCACGGCAACAGTGGTGGTGGGGGGGGGGCTCGGTTGTCATGCCAACGGCAACAACGACGACAGTCGCGCCTCCACGATAAACAGTGTGCGGTGCAGAGCTGATGGCTAATTTGAATTGTCTGGTGCCTCCTTTAGAAGGCATCAGATGTGTGTGTGTGTGTGTGTGTGTGTGTGTGTGTGTAGTCCATGCAAGTAACCATTATTTATAGGACTGAATGATTTGAGGAAAAGATCTAAGTGTGATTTTTTTTTTTTTTTTCGACCAGTGTTGTGATAGCGTTTTAAATCAAATGGACTTAACTCGGCCTGTATTTGTGGTCTAGATGGTAATAAATAATATAAGTTTGCATCCCAAACGTTCCCTTGTTTCTTTTTGAAAATGACGCATTTGCTTGCTGTCCTCTCGGGGTTCTTCTTCGTTTAACTTCCAAGTGAAATTGACAAGGTTTCTGTAAAAAAAACAAGGACTTCATTTCACATTTGTGAAATGTATTCGTAGAGGTATTCCTGAAAATACAGTAATCTCCAAATATAGTCATGTTGTTCAAAAGTGGTGTCAAATGTCTAGACTGCTAGACTGCTGTCTTCTGTTCACTAGCTGTCAGTCATTTACAGAGCTGCTCAAAAAGTGTTGTACTTGAACACGACACGTTTATTTTGATATTATGTTAATTCACCAGAGACACGCCTCCAGCATATCTACTTTCTATCACTATTACTCGGAAATTGTGTGCTGTAAAAAGGGGATGTTATTCACATTTGGTGTAATGCGACAATCACTTAATCTTTCTTAGGCCTGTTTCCTCTTTCAGTGCACTTGATGTGTGTGTGTGTACGTGTGTGTGTGTGTGTGTGAACATTTATCAGACAGTTTTGCACTCGGCTTGTCAAGGAAGTACACTAAGTTATTTTAGTCCTCACTCAGGCTCTCTCTCCCTCATTCACTCTCTTTGGGCTACACCCATTCTCTCTCTCTCTCTCTTCCTCCCACCACACCGGCGGTGTCTCTCACCCCTCCCTCTTCCTCTCTTTCTCTGCTCTCCATTGGTGGTCACTGTACACCAGGGTTTAATGTAAGCTCTGCAGATAGATAGATCAGAAAGAGGAGTGGAAGCATGGATGGATGGTTGTCTTCTCCTTTTTCAGGTTGGCTACAAATTTATTCCTTGTTTTTGTTTTCAAAAAAATATATAAAAGTTTTGTTCAACATTTTAAAGTGTTGAATTTAGCAAGGATTCATTGAACGCAATGGCAGAAAGAACTTGCTTTTTTGGTTGCTGTGTTGGATTATGAAAAGTGAATTCACTGTTTAGTCTACAACTCAGTGAAAGTGGTACTTAGTGATGTCTGTGAGGTTGTTAATGGGCTGATGCAGTGCTGTGTTTTTCCTAGTTTTCAGTCAACTCAGACATACTGTAAAGAGGGGCCTGACCAGCTGATATGACAGAACTACCATGACAAATGAAAAAAAAAAAAATACAGATCAAAAATGAATTTGGTCAGCAGCGAGGTCGTGCCACCTCGGTGCCTCCCGCGACTTTAGTTTTGAGGTTTTGGTTCATGATGGTCGACTTCGATGGGGAGAGAGGATTAGTTCTGGCCACAAAAGGCCTTTGTACATTTTTAAACAACATCGCTTGTCACCTTCGTCAAGAAAAGTCAATCAACATGCAATAGCACTTATTTATTCAGTTCTTCAAAATGACACCGCCCTCGCTCACATTTTGAGTTTGAAGCTTTTATTTTCCTCAGCTTTTCAAATAAATTGTGTGCGTTAAAATGTTAGCAGGTAAATTCTGATAATTAAGGAAATTCTAAATATGCAATAACTACATTCAGGCCTGGCCTTAAGAATATGTCAAATTCCACCCCCCTTTTATTAAACTAAGAAATCTATAAATTCCTTCTGTATGGTGTCATTACTATTATTATGATTATCATTATTGTTGTTATTTTATTACTATTTATTATTATTATTATTATTACTATTGTTATTATTTATTTATATTTATATTATGTATTATTGTTATTATTATTATTATGCTGCACATGTTAGGAATTTGGTTTACTGAAGGTGGTTAACAACCAACTAGAGTACAAGGCAAAATGACTTTTAAAATCAGCTTCACAATGTGCAAATATGCCGTGTTCTACATCTACTCCTATCATCTTCAAATAAAACACAACAAGGCAGAACATTAAGTTTCCTTTTCAAGAATTACTGTGACATTTTGGCTTGTTTTTTTTTGGTCGCACCGAAAGACAGCCGAGAAGATAACCGAGATATCTGGCAGATCAGTGGGGGCAACAGCTAGCCTAGCTCTCACAAAGATGTATTCTGATAACACCACATGACCTTTTTCACATGTGGTGTAGCATTTAGCCGACGTACCGCTGTCACCGGTGTTGGTAACTTTTATAACTCCAAACGAAACCATGCTCTTCTTGGATGTTTTTGGAGGTTACCTTGCTAACTAACGAGACACAATGAGTCTTATCGCTGCACTTAGTGGAGACCAAAAATTGAGCTAAAAGAGAGTGAACGCCGGGCTTACCTTGTCTTTTCAAGGTGGTCAGAAGCACCAACGAATGCAAATGTATGTATTTCCAAGTGAATGTTTGTCGGCCCTTTGACAAATAGAGACTGTGTACTGCACGCACTGACATTAAACTAATATCCAATTCCTGCTAAGACAATAAATAATCACAGCATTAATCTATGTCTTTAAAACTTACATTGAAACAAACAACTATGTGTAATGTGATAGGGGTCGCTTATAATTTATAGCTGCTTACTTAGTTAATGAAGCTATACTGTCAGACTTTTTCCTTTACTGTTTTCTGGCATGTAACTTAATTATAGAGGTGACATTGACCTAATAAGCTCTGTGAAAGGATATTATTATTTTAAGGTATTTCCTCTTGTGCTTGTAGTCTCTACGTCATTGGCTCACGCTTGTTTGTATTATTGTTGTGTTTGTCCTCGTACACCCTCTTACTGCCTCTGTTGTTGACAATGCCTGTAAACAGAGCTGCTGGGGATTATGTTGAGTACTTAGGTGCCTGTATATGTGTTTGTGGAAATGTGTGTGTGTGTGCATAGTTTCCATTATTAGGCTGTCATAAAAGCTGCTATTTAGACTAAAAACATATCACCATGTAGGCCATGGGTGTCAAATTCCAAATGGTCCAATCTGGCCTAGATGAATTAGGAAAATGTGAACATTTCAGAGAAATTATTAAACCATTAAATAATAATAAGTCCTCATACTAGCAGCTGTACAAACAGGCAACGTGA
This sequence comes from Nannoperca australis, assembly GCA_036023655.1. NCBI lineage: Eukaryota > Metazoa > Chordata > Actinopteri > Centrarchiformes > Percichthyidae > Nannoperca > Nannoperca australis. Next base: position 129 of record JAVQJD010028557.1, on the reverse strand, counting down.
CCCAACACTGTCAAGTCATTGCTGCTGGTCATGCGGAAGGATTCATGTTATATGAACTATGCTAGCAGCATGTACTGATTTGGGCAAAAGGTAGCACGTAGTATGCAATATGTAAACGAAAGCTAAATC
>JAVQJD010028547.1:0-26128 GCA_036023655.1 Nannoperca australis | reverse complement strand
TCTGACATGGAAACGCCTCGAAACAGTGCAGTGGATGCAGAAATGCTCCTTGTAGAATGGGCCCGTAGCCCCCCTGGGGGGGTCTGGCCCATAGCCTCGTACCCCCCCCCGGATGGCCGCACATACCCAATGGGCCAGCCGCTGGGAGGCCAGTGGGGCCCCCCTTGAGCCCGGCCACCGTACCAAACAAACAAATTGGTCGGTTTGCCTGAAACCTGCCGCTAGCGCCACATAAGTGCATACAGCGCGCACCGGGCACAAGCCATGGGGATGTGTGCGGCGGCGGAAAAAAGGCTCTCAAGCGCATCACCCGAGATTGAAAGGAGGAAGTGATGACCTTAGGACAGAAGGACGGGTTGGGGCATAGCTCCAGCGCCATCCTGCCTTCACCCACGGAAAAACAGGACGGGTGTACGGACAAAGCAGTCAAGTCCCCGGCCCTTTTGGCCGATGTCAATGCCAACAGAAAAGCAGTCTTGATAGACAACGCCGCCAAGTCTGCTTCCACCAACAGTTCAAACGGCGGGCCGAGAAGCCCGTCCAACACCGTCTGAAGTTCCGACTGGGGAACCAAGTGCCGTACCGGGGGCCGTAAGCGACGGGCCCCTCGGAGAAACGTCTTAATCAGCGGATGGCTGCGAGCCGTAAACCGCCCCAACCCGACATGACCAGCCCTAATTGCTGCTGCGAACACTGCTATGCTATGTCCGAGGAGAGGCCCCACTCCCCCACGAGGGGCCCTCCCCCCTGAGACATCTGGTCCGCCCTCACATTGAGAGACCCTGGAACATGTCGGGTCCTCAAGAAACATAGATGGCAATCTGCCCAGAGCAAAATGAACGCCGCCAGCCTGTGAAGTGCTGGCGACCTCACCCCCCCGTGTTTGTTCAGATAAGCCACGACGACGGTGTTGTCTGATCGCACCATAACGTGCCGCCCCCTGAGCCTTTGACCAAAGTGAAGCAGCACCAGGCGCACTGCCAACAGCTCCAAAAAGTTGATGTGATTAGGAAAATTCGACCACACGCCTCCCATGGAGGCCGCTGAGCCACCATCATGCCCAACAGAGACCTGATGCTGCTGGCGGAGGCTAGCGGTGCGCTGCGCACCTGTCGAGCCAACCGCAAAATCGCCTCCACCCGTGCAAGAGTCGAGTCAAGAGTCAGCCCTAAGTAAGCGATGCGTTGACATGGCAGCAAAACGCTCTTGGCCTGGTTGACAGCAAAGCCCAGGCGGGACACATGTTGAAGAACTAGCAACGTGTGCTCCGCTGCCTCCCGTCTGGAGCCCGCAAGGATCAGCCAATCGTAGGTGTAGGTCAAAATCCTCATTCCCTTCCGCCTGAGCGGCGCTAACGCCGTCTCCACACACTTGGAGAATGTGCGTGGCGAAAGGGAGTAGCCGAGCGGGAGCCGGTTGTACTGGAAGCACCTCCCCTCCATGGCAAAGCGGAAGAACTTTCTGTGGCGCTGCAAAATGGGGATGTGAAATTACGCGTCGGCCAGATCGATGGAGGTCCTCCAATCCCCCGGCCGAACACATTCCAACAGTTGTCGGTTCGTCAACATACGAAAGGTCCTGCGAGCTATGACCTCGTTCAGCCTGCGGAGATCCAAAATCGGTCTCACTCCGATGTGCAGACGCACAAGTGGGGTTTTATCCCCCGGGTTTCTTGGGAACCAGGAAATACACTTGTGCGTCGGCCTCGGGCACCGGAGACACCGCCCCTTTCCGAAGAAGGTCGGCCACCGCTGTCCGTAACACTGCCCTGCCCGCTGGGTCGGCGAGCGAGGTGAACAGCACCCCGCCGAACGCCGGGGGTCTGTGACAAAACTGAAGCGCGTAACCCAGACGCAGCGTCCTCTTCATTCAGACAGACAGGGGTCCGATCAGACGCACCCACATCAAGTATTGATCTGTAAGCGGTCTGGCAATGGGATCGACTGAAAAGCTGAGATCGGGCCCACCCAACACGACCCTCCCGCCTTCGTCCTTCGACCTCCGTCCTCCGTCCGCTAGCTAGTGCCGGACATGCGCAGAAAAGGAAGCCCCTGTAACATTTACGTCAGTTACTGCCGAATGTGAAGAGCACAAACACACACACGACATGCACCATTTACGGCTTTTATTTTTAGAATAAACCTGCCGTTGCTGCTGACGCCGGCCTGGACCATAGCCTCGGGACGGGCCAGCAGTAGCCTCTCCACAGCCGCGGTCACCCTCTGTCAGCGGGAACACTGGCCCGCGGCCCAGCTGGACTTCACCCGCGGCGTTGCAGGCCCCCCCTCTGGGTTGCGGCGTTGCGGGCGTGGCAGCGGCTGACGCCGCGACAGGGGCTGCCGTGGCTGCTGTGGACAGAGGAGACCGCCCAGATGTTCCGATGCCCTCTGGGACGCCTCCAAGCGCCTGACCATCCCTTGGATATCAGGGCCAAAGAGAGAAGTGGGAGAGAGGGGCATATTTAGAAGCAGGCGCTGTTCCAACCGGTCGAGGCAGATGACCGCCCACCTAGAGCCTGGTTCTGCTCGAGGTTTCTACCTGTTAAAAGGGAGTTTTTCCTTGCCGTTGTTGCCTAGTGCTTGCTTATGGTGGGAACGTTGGGTCTTTGTGTGTGTGGAAGTTGGTCTCGACCGGCTCCATGTGATTGAGTGCCCTGAGATAACTTTGTTATGATATGGCGCTATATAAATAAAATGTATATAGCGTGGTGGGACCCAACGTTCCCACCACGAGCAAGCACTAGGCGACAATGGCAAGGAAAAACTCAATTTAACAGGTAGGAACCTCGAGAACCAGGCTCTAGGTGGGCGGTCATCTGCCTTGACCAGTTGGGTTGATAGGGGGGCAGGAGAGAGAGAGCAGGAGGAAGGAGAACATACAGTAGTACAGTAGTAACAATAATAGCAACAACGGCTGTTGAGCAGCAACACAGGGGCAGCAGGTGCAACCACAGATCCAGACTCTACAGCGCCGGAGGCAGAAATACCTGCAGAAATCTTTAGAAGGAGAGAGAGATGGGGAGGAGAGAAGCACACAGCTCGGGGAAGAAGGTGAATTAGTGACAAGCATTAATGGGATATGGGTGTGTACAAATGGAGAGGCCTATAGCAGCATAACTAAGGGGGTGGCTCAGGGGTCGCCTGAGTAAAAGGTGGCGGGGGGAGCACGTGTTCTTGGGTAAAACATGGAACCTGGTGAGTGAGAGGCAGATTGTAAAGAGCTTTGGATAAATATTTCAAACATATATCAGCACCAGGCTTCAAAACCCGACCCATCTGCAAAGCCCAGAGACAAGACTGCTTCTGCTAGTGCTAGCTGGGGGGACATGGTGGAAGACCCTGATGCAGACTTTACTGCTTATACACACTTTACTGCAAATAAAAACAGTACTCAAGTAATTGGATTACTCATCTAAAGTGTTGCTGTCCAGTTTCTGTCACTGCATGTGTGTGTGTTAATGTCTCAGTCAAACTGTGTGTTCTAGTAACGTACAAACACCACCAGATGGCAGCAGCTTCATTTCAAGTACACAAGTTTCTACAACAAATTCCCTGCAAAGGTTTAACAATAAAAGCCTTGTTAAGCAACGATGGGTAAGGGTTTTCTTGTTAAATGACCAATAAACCTGTATTTAGGTGCTGGTCCTCCTCAACTACTTCACTTGACTAAAACATTTGCATGTATATTGCAGGCCAGGTTTTAGTTGGATGGTGTTTGCATCCTCAACGCTGGGGAAAGAAGATGGAGACGCCCACAGGAGAAATCCTGTTGGACAGCCGTCTGCTTCTGTAAAACCAAACTACAGTCCAAGGACAAGGACACTGATTAAAACACAGGGTAGGACTAAACCTTCAGTGTTTAGCTACAAAGGACTGATTACACACAGAGTTGTTCAGTTTGAGTTTGCTAAACATTTATTCTGAGTTTTGTCTTTTGATTCTGCTTTACATTGTATTTGAGTTTGTGCTGACTTAGTAATGCAAATAGTTTTTGTAACTGTAAATTCTAAACTTAAGTAAACTAATGAGAAGTAGAATTAAAATCTGAAGTGGGACTAACTAGGATGAAACTTAGAGCTGAGTCAATTCAAAGAGAAACGAGAAACTAAACAAGTTAAAGAAACCTAAGTTGAAAATTATCTCTTGAACTCAAATTCAAGAGATCATTTTCAACTTAGGTTTCTTTAACTTGTTTAGTTTCGCCATTTAAAAAGTGAAATAAAATGAGAAATGCATTTATTTTGGGGCAGGGCTCGACATTAAGGCTTGTCCACTTTTCCGGGACAAGTGGAGTTTTTGTAGGCAAGTGGAAGAGACTGGTGGTGTGCAATACTACAGTATTTGGTATCGATCCGATACAAAGTAAATACAGGGCCAGTAATGCAGATACCGATAGTTTTTACTTATGAAACCATGATTTATGAGGTGAATGAAAAGCTTTTTTAGACAAAAAAATATTATTATTATTGTAATGAACTGTAACTGTGAACATTGCATTGAACATCATGAACATATTTCTTAAATAAACAAAATTTTAAAGAACAAATGTTTTAAAAGTTAAATTATTTTAGAGAACTATTCTGTAACTGAATGCAGTCCACCAGCTGATGTGTGTGTGTGTGTGTGTGTTCTTGGCACCGCTGAGTCACGCGACGTCATGACAACAAAACATAACAGAGCGGGGGGGGAGGAGGAGGGGTTGGAGCAAAGCCCGCATGATCGATGTAAAAAGAGCAACGTTTGCACTCAGACGTGCCTTGATGAAACGGTAGCAAGTACTGAACGTAGAGGAGAAAAACTGAAATGAATGTATCGATCCCATCACGCTAGTATCGATTCAATACAGATACCAATGTTGGTATGGATGTTATATATATTTGGATCGATCCGCCCAACCCTAGAAGAGATGTTTACTCGCCCTACCGGACACGTTAAAAATCATCAACAAAAACTACTGTCTTCACCAGTCCAACACGTCTGTCATGTTGCTGGTGTTGAAAATACTCTCGTATTTATAGATTATGTCATGTAAGAGAGGGAATAAAAACAAATGGAAAAGTTTGTCCATAAATATCCTATTCAATGTTTAGTCAAGTCAAGTCAAGTCAAATTTATTTATAGAGCACATTTAAAAACAACAACAGTTGACCAAAGTGCTGTTCACAACAAATAGAATAAATACAAGTAATCAGAGTTTACACATTGTAAATGTTTTTAAATGTTTTATGTAACAAATGCATTTTAAAAAGACCTCAATAGTCACCCATATTTCTATGATGTTCCAGCTCATCTTCCTTAGTCAAAGGGACAAGTGCCTTCAGATATGACACACACCACCAGCCCTGTGCTGGTGCTGAGAAGGCAAAGTTCCTCAGTGCCAGCTATAGTCCAGTTAGTACCAAAAATGGCTTGTTTGATATAAGGAAGAATGGTATGTACACAGCCTCAATGTATTGTACTTCATGGGCTCATCAACAGGACAGGTGGGAAACTCTCTGTATGTCACACACAGCCAAAATGAACACAAATACCACAGCCAAACAATGTTTTCTTGTTCACTTAAAGTGTAAACAGATTTCCTTCTTTGCAGCTTAATTTGCAACATTTAGGATGTGAAGAAGGAAAAGCTCATGCAGAAGTTGAGGAAAGCCAAGCACTTCTCCATCACAATGGATTGTCAACTGTTGAAAATGAAGTTTCATGGCAGACAAAAGGGCAGTAAAGGGTTTCCTCTCCTCTCAGGATGTTAGACTAGGAAATGCTTCTGGGATCCTGGATGCCATCTATGAAGGTAATGTGGAATGGTTGTAGATTACCTGTTTTCCCTGAAAATGTCTGCACAAAGTAATTGATAAATGAGAGATTCAGTTGCAACTCTATTAATATCCACTAGTGTTTTGTTTTATCAATGCAGTGTCTGCCACCATGCAGTTTTGGCCAAATGTTATTACATTACATTACATTTAGGCATTTAGCAGACGCTTTTATCCAAAGCGACTTCCAAGCAGGGGAGCTGGTTCCACCACTGGGGGGCCAGACAGGAGAACAGTCTTGAATGTGAGCGGGCGTCCTTGAGAGATCGAATTGCCAGGCGGTTCTGTGAGGCGGTCTCTTTCAGCAGGATAATGCTCCCTGCCACACTGCAAAAATGGTTCAGGAATAGTTTGAGGAACACTACAACGAGTTGACTTGGCGTCCAAATCCCCCAGATCTCAATCCAATTGAGCATCTGTGGGATGTGCTGGACAAACAAGTCCGATCTATGGAGGCCCCACCTGGCAACTTACATGACTTAATGTCCCTGCCGCTGTTTGCTCATGTACAACCATGGATGTAACCTAACGTTAGCTAGCTGTCATGTACTAGCAAAGGTTAGCACTTGTTCCAGCGGGCTGCTGCCAGACTAGCATAACGTGAGTCAAATTGAACCCAGCTCAGTTCTGTGTGAGCAAACAAGGGCAGAGAGAAGCAGACGTGGTGTTCAAGAGGTCCCGGTGACCTCGTGCAGGCCATCGCTGTCGGTTGCGGTGATGCCTGAGGCTTCTGAGCGGCTGGTTCAGTAACAGTGAAGAGTGACGTTCTCTTTTTAGTATGCAGATTATACTTCAATCACGTTCTCTTTGCCCCTCCCGTTAAACCCTCCTCTCCATGCCAAAACAGTGACAGTGAGTAGAAACCAAAAATCCCACATCCTAAAAGAAACTGTCATTGAAAATAGAATGACATAAAGGAAACATCTGAACATTGTCATAAAAAAACCACACCAGATTGTAAAAAATATCACGTTCATGTTTTGTTTTTCAATGCCAAATGTTGTTTTTCGAGGCCAAATGTAACTCACTGACCTGGCTCCATATGAACTCCAATAATTTGCCAGACACAGAGTCAAACAGACAGTGAGAGAAAAAGAGGAAGAGGGGGAGATAAATAGGCAACGTGTGGGTGTGTAGGAGGAGAAGAAGTGATTGAAGTAACCAAGGCCTGCTGGGGACAGGAAGAGGGATCAAATAGGAAGTAGTTACTGTATGGAGTAATGAAGAAAATGGTGTAAATATTAAATCAGAGCTTTATTCAAGTAGGAGGAGGATGGCCTCCCAACTTTGATCTTAGCACTCTGAAGTGATAGTTTCGGCATCTGAGAGTTTCAAAGCCGCACTCCACAGCTCCGGGGGTCTCCAGGGATCTCAATATTGCCCATTGTGTTTAAGTGTGTGTTTGTTTACATAAGAATGAATGTCACCAACATTTTAGCGCTGGGCGCTGCCAATTCTGTCCGTCTGCTCTCTGTGTAGGTGGGGCTCAGGCAGCTTCTGCACACACAGAGCAACAGATGAAGATAAGGTGTTAGGCTACTCTACTCTAGGTGTTTAAAAGATGTTTTCCCGACAATTATGTAATTCCAACCAGAGCATTTGGAAGAATAAGCCCAAATGGACTTGGTTGCAAAGCCATATTCCACAGCTCTGCCGTGGGAATCTTAAATGGCCTTAAAATGACAATAATTTCATTTATTGCAATTATTTCTGGGACAATATATCCTCCGGCAAAAGTAGTTATTCTGACCAGCCTAAACAGGATGATGCCTTTATCTGTAAAAACAAAAATATGGGATTGGGGAAAAAAATAGACACTGCCTTTTTGCGGATATTCACGATAGCCATTAATCTTAAAATTAATCCATGAGGCACAGGCAGTATTCAATACTTGATACAGAAATAGAATATATTTTGACTACACAGACATACACAAACACAGACAATAAATAAACAAAAAAACTCACCCCCCCCATATAGTATATGGCTGACACAAAACTGCCTTATTTTAACTAAGAGAGTTGTTTTAGTAATAACACAATAATTGTAGAACGTCATCTCTGAACAGGTGGACCTTAACTTAATCCAAATTATATAATGTGGTACAGCGGTTGTACAGAGTAACTACTTTTTAAAATACCTTTTTACAAGAACATTTCAGCTTACATTTAAAATGTTGTGGGGTAACAATGAAGATACTGCATTGTTGCAAAGACAGGGCATTGAAATGATGTTGAGCTTGTTTGCTTTTTGTGACTGAAAAATCCAATAAGTTTGGAGAGGAATGGAGCAGGTGATAATCAGCGTCTGGCTTTGTGCTTTTGAATAGCAATAGAGGGGCAATATCCCACAGGATAGGTATTCATAAACAGATTGTCAAAGGAAATTTACTGCACTTTTGGATAGCATTGGTTTGGGAGTCCTTCCTGCTGGAATAGGGAATCTGCTTGCAGATGAGGGGAAATTGTTTGCTTTGATTGAAATTTGCCTCTCTGTTGTGTCTGTCTGCAGTTGTGAAAAGGATCAGACACACACACACACACACACACACACACACACACACACACACACACACACACTCTTGTACGACTCAACAACTCACAAAACTCATTAATTGGAATTCAGATGGCTCCCCAATCACTGGCAGATCGATGAATAACCGGCTACTTTTCTCTTTCTGACCATCTTCTTTAAAAATATAACGTTGGAACATTAATTGACATATTCCCGGTCAGTCTACTCTTCTTCTTTGTGTTATGGAGATGTGATCTGTTGTCAGGGGAGTCCAGTAGTTTGTGGTTAGAGTTACTTTATCAGGTGCTACCAGCTGTGCCTATAGTTGTTGTGCTGTTTCATAATGCTTTTGCAGTGCAGTGTGCCACCTGGGGCCATGACAGGGATTGCAGTCTGACTCAGTAAATTGCATCAAGCTTTGAAAGGCCTCACCCTCAGCCATGATGATCAAGTCTTTTTTTGATCATAAAGTACTTTGGTGCTTGTTGCACATGGGTTGCAGTGTATCATTTGCTGCTATACAATTTGCTGGAGCAGAAATAATTACAGGTTAAATTAGACAAATTTAATGGGATGACATCCAGATAATCTATATAATCTATTTTAAACATGTTTTTAAGTACTAGGATAGTGGTTCTCAACGGGGGGGCAATACCGCCCAAACTGCCCAAAAAAAACTCAAGAAGAAGACGCCGAGACAGGCCCGGCGCCCAACTAGCACTTTTCTGCCAGAAACTTACAGCTCTCATCCAGACACACACTATAACACATTTTCAATCCATGTGGCTTTATTGGCATGACTGTATGCAAGACAACGTTGCCAAAGCATATTTACACAAACTTAATAACATAACATAATAAATATACAATTTATTATATATATACAATATGGTATATACAATATACAAGATGTAAACAATATAAAAAACAGAATGGCACAAAACAATGTCAGACCAAACTCCATTGAAAAAATCCGCTAAATTAATTCTGTCATAAAGTTGCATGCTGTATATTATGTTTCATAAAAAAATAAGTGGAGAAAAACCAAATCAAATTTTTGAAGTTATTTAAAAAAAAAAATGTAGACATGCAAAATGCATGAAGCAAGTCTAAAGGATCCGTATTCTATAGAATATCTTAGCTATGGGTTTATATCTTCTCCCACCAATGCACAACTTCCTATGTGTTTATTGTGTGAACACGTTTTTTCAAATGAGGCCACGAAACCCTCACGTCTCAAGGAGCACTGTACCAAGATCCACCCGGGCAAGGAGAGTCTGTCCTTCCAGGCCCTCAAAGAGAAGCATGATAGGAGCACCAACAGCAGTCTCTTCGCTAGGAAGACCAGCCAGACTGACTAGTGGGCTAATAGCGTTGTATAACATCTCCCTGCTGAAAGCCAAATGCGGACAGCCGTTCACTATTGAAGAGAAGTTAGTGCTCCCTTCCATAGAAGAGGTAATCGCTAGTGTGATCCCACACAGGTGCTGCAGGCCATCCCACTCAGCAACGACACCATGGCGCCGATACAGAGGTAGCAGCTGTGTGGGACTCTCCCTTCAGCCTTCAGCCGGATGAGACAACCACATCTGACAACAACACTCTGCAACACTCTGCTCTGGCCTGCGTCCGCTATCGGGCCTCCAACAGTCAGGAGATGGCTAAGGAATTTGTGTTTTCCAAATATCTGAAAACCGACACCAAGGGCAAGACCATTTTTAAGGTGCTTTAAGCGTTTTAGCTTGCGACCAAAGCTAAAAGTCCCCTTCTCCACTAGTCTCTCAATGTTGCAGTCAAGGCAATAAACAAAATTAAAGCACATGCCCTGAATGACAGACTGTTCCAACAGCTGTGTCAAGAAAACAACGAGACCTTTAAGCGCCTTCTTCTCTATACTGATGTCCACAGGCTCTTAAAAGCTGTTTGACAGCATCGTGGAGTTCCTGGAGGAGGTTGATGCAGCTCTCGGGTAAAATGTGTCATCCAGTCTCTGCGACATCCTGCACCTGTGTACAAAAGTGCAGACTTTTAAATTTTTTTTTATAAAGATGAACAAACTTTAAAGCTCAAAGGTAGTGGCGGTACTCTGGTCCAGTGCAAGCCGACGAACGCCTCCTCATTTACATCGACCACCTGAGGATGGGTAAGGCCGACACGGAGAGCCGCTTCAGGGACCTCCTGAAACTCGATGTTCCCGTCTGGGCACTGCAGCCGTTTCAGGCAGATGTGACAGAATGCGACCCAGCTATCCGGGAGCATCTTGTCGACATCCAGTGCGACGGCGAGTGCCCAAGTTAATTTCCGCACCTCTGGCTGGAGCAGCACGTGGGTCAAATACTGCCAGCGTTACCCGGCTGCTGCTTCCTGCGTTCCCAACAACATATCTGGTTGAGCAGGGATTCAGCAAGGTCCTCCACATGCAGTCATAGTACAGCAATCGCTTGGACTTGATGGCCTCAGGCGCTCTGCGGCCGAGACTAACTTCTCTGCAGCCAGTTGTGAAGAAACTGGCAAGGAACCACCAAGCGTAGGGCTCACGTTTACAATCAAAGCAATTTAGCTTGTTTTTTTGTAAGTTATGATGCATCTTTCTTGTTTTTGTTTTTTTCAGTAGCCTCAGGCTTTTTCCTTGGTTTTCCGTTGGAACAATTAATATTCTTCTCGTTTGCCATTTCTCATTGGCTGCTGCTACCTAATTAATGTTTGCATGACACATTTATAACAGTTTCTGATTGGCTGCTGTTTGTGATAAATAACGACACCTAATTAAAGTCAAATTTATAACCGTTGCATTTCTTTTACATATAATTTATTCACGATTTTTTTTGCTCCCTTTGAAACTAATACTAATGATATTCCAACTGTCCAGTTAAAATCAAATCTGTTATTGGCATTCAGTGACATGCTTTTTTTAATGATATAACAAAAGAATAATAACTAATATAAACATAATACATACACAATACATTTATGAAATAAGTCTAATAAACTGCATTATATCGTTTTATTTAATAACATTTTTTATAATACAGAAATCAACATTAATTTTCAGTTTTAGAAGTAATTGGAAGAAACTTGTTGGTTGAGCTGTAATTACAGTCTCTGGTTGGGCGATGATTGCAATTTTTCATGATATCTTCATTTCTACATTACATAACTGGCACTCGACAGTCATGTAATATACTATTTCATTGGGCTATATATGTATATACTTGTGTTAAGTCTGCGAGTGTAAAAGGCTGGCAATATCTGCGTGGTGTGAGAGAAGCATTAGGTGACGGCTAATAGGGAAATTAGACTTCTTAAATGTAAAATGTACGTTTTTGAAGATCGTTTTGCAGTTGTTTTATGGGGCAGGAAATGCATTCAATATGTAAATCCTGTTGTCCTGTACGCACAAATGTGCAAGTCACAATGAGGCATGCAGAGAGACACCTGTAGGCCGATAACATCACCTCTGCTGGCAACAAGGTGCAAACACTCCATAGTATGTCTTATAGCAGTGTATCATTTATAGGCATAACCACACACACACACACACACATCAATTAATTGCCTGAAAATACTTTTCACTTTTAGATTCCATGCGTTGGATTAGTGTGGGATCTCAGGATTGGAAAGTGCCATGCTCTAGAGAAATCTCTCCAAAGAAGAAACGTGCAAGCCTTGCAGTTTTCACTGTCAAAGCCTATGCTGTGTTGTCAAATTAGTGATTTCTCTTTCAACAGGTATATGTTGCCAGCTTAACCACTGGTTCTTAGATTATTTTTTCCCCCCCTGCTTAACACATAAGTGTGTAGTTCTTCTGCCAATGAGTTGCTGAGTTCCTTTCTTTGAGATATAGTGTATATATATTTTTTTTCTTCTCACAAGTGGACCATAGCCTATTCAAAAAAGCGTAAATGTTTCTCTTAAAAAAAAAGCTTTTAAAATCCTGTCGTTTAACAGCGTAAACAAATATTTAAATGTAGTTTGTAGTCACGCATGCTTGAATTTTGAGCCACTGTTTGAATAATACTTCTTTTTGTTCTGTTCTTTTTTTATGAAAACAACGACCTAAGCATAATCCAAAGCTCATTATTGTGCCATGGCAGATTTATTATGTTCTCTGAGCTACTGGACTAGACTTTATCCACTACACGGTTGATGGGACCGAGAGTACTTTTGTCTACCGTTTGATGATCTTGTTTTGCCTGTACAAGAGAGTGCCTCCTTGGGAGAAAAAAAAATGTAATTGTTGGTTTGGGCGCAGATAATGTTGTGGCGGTGACTGTAATAGGAAGTTCATTTAGAGCAAAATTAGACCTATGACTCAGAGGTCCTGCTTTTCTCCCGGTGTGTGTTTGTTCTGCGTGAGCGTATTATGTGGAAGTGCTCTTCTTATTTGCATCGGCAAACGTTGAATGTGTTCACTGATCCAGAATAATTTTGTGTGTGTGATTGGACTGTACTGTTGTCTGTGTGTTGGCAGCTGGCATCGGGCATCTACAGCTTTGCATGCTCCCTCTGGAGCCATCACACCGACTGCTTCCTCCAGCAGATCTATGCCAGAGACGAGGCTACGGCGCTCAGCTCGCTGGAGAGGACGCTGCTTTCCCTCAAAGGTAGTGACGTTTGCACACACGCAAACTCACACATGCCCATATACACGATGCGACTCCATTCTCATGCAAAGCAGTGCAGTGATCTATTAATTCAAAATGGTATGTAAATCATGGCCTTAAATAACTGACTGCAAATTGCATAAAATGATTTTTATCACGATTCCACATATTGACAAAAACTTAATTAAGCAGACGAGATGGGAACTTCCAGAAAAATTCACTTGTGCTGCTACTTTGTGAGACACCAATTACACTTAGTGACAATCCTGCATACTGATTCTTTTCTGTCTGTCCCCCTCAGTGCTTCGCAAGTTGACAGTCCATGGATTTCAAGAGCCACAACAGAATATGGAAGTGATGGTGAGTCTTAGATTATTTATTTAGCGGTGGCTGCTGTAGAACCTGTCATATTTTTTGAAAAGCTGATACTTTTGCTATTGGTGTTTTGAGTTGAAAATGACTCCAATCACAGTGTGTGCAAAATGTGGATGGCCGTGAAGATTGATAGGGCCGTAAGCCTTGTCTCCGTTCAAAGAGTCAAGAGTTCTGAATGAGCTTTTCTTCCACTCTGTGCGAAGAAAGTCCAACTCCACGAAACTGTGGAGTAAGCAGATAGGAGTTCCGAAAATAGGTAGCACCATCTCACCTGTTGCCCATACAGTCTGTACCTGCAACCTACAACCTTTAGGGGCAATACTTTCCAGGTCTTACTTACTGCATGGTGTGGGAATGCCGGAATGTTTTACTCATGTTTTCACTTTTGTGAAATATGAAACATAACAGTCAGAAAAATAAACTTTTTTTTTTCTTCAGGGAAACAAAAAAAGCGTACAGGAACTTTTGTTTAAAAAAAAAAAAAAAGTATAGAATACTGTAAGCAATGTAGACCTGAGATAAATGGTAACTTTTTGTTATCCAAAAAATAAAATAAATTTCAGATTTTATGTGACCCCCTAACAAAACCAAATGGTAAGCTACTCAGATATTCCCGCCCATACCTAACAGCCTGAAAAACAGCTAGCTTAAAAACTAGGACTTGCTTGCTTTTGTCAGTTTCATATCATTATAAATTGAATATTTTTTTATTTACTCGGTTGAACAAAATATAGAATTTTAAAACATTGTGGCAGCATTGCTTTGTATCATTTTATTATTTCATTTTTGACATTTATAGACTGAATTGATCATTTTATGATAACTATTAATTCTGTTTACTGTGGTCTATTATTCAACTAATGAGACAGCTCTTAGCTTGAAGGCTGAAGGTTGTATAATGGTTGAAAAAGTCACATTAAAATGTAATTTGCCTTGAGCTTTTCCTGCTTATTCTAGCTCAGTGAGCTGATGTAATTGTTTGGAGTTAATAATTCATATTTAGATGTTATCTCAGACTCACTACTTCCTACTTCAGCTTGTTGATAACACTTTTCCTTTATTTTATTTATTCAGCTGATGGTGTGTTAACAGACATATGCTTTCTTTGAAACTAGCTCTTTTCCCGACATTCAGGCTGTGGCTTTACCGCATACTATTTTAAAATCAAATAATTTTTTAGTACTTAATGTAACTTATTAACGTGCGTTCTGCTTATGGTTGCTTCACTTGGATGTTTGACCTTCACTGCTCAAAGTGATGTCTGTGCAGTGTTTGACAGTTGACATCTGTTTTTACATTAATATGCTGAAGGGGAAACGTTTCTGTGCTCACATTAAATCTGAGTTTAACACACGTATGGTCGAGCAGGATTTTGTGACATCGCAACTAGTTTAGCCAATCGTGATCCAATATCCAACTCACACCTAAATTAGAAACTTGAAGCCTTCATTGTGCATGCACTTTTCAGGACGTGTGTCTAGTAGTAAACTTGGTAAACTAAGATTTTGTCCCGGGTGTGCCTGGCATCAGCTTTCATGACCTGGAACAAATTAAGCTGAGAGAAAGTTCACTGTTGTTAATAGGGACAGGTGAGGTTTCCCAAAGAGAGTTATGAATTAAAAAAGGCACATTCAGTTGAGACATTACAACCTTCTAAACCGGGACCAAGTCTGTCTGCATATACTTGACTACAAACGACTAAACATTCACCAAATTTGTCGTAAATTGCCGCCCACTTCTTTTAGATCCTTTCTCAGATGAACTCTTTTCTCGGAAGTTGTTCTGTTGACACTCTCATCTCCCTTTTGAAAGTACTTCTTACACTGCTGCTGACATTCCCATATGATGCCAACTACTCAGTCTGTTTTCTCGTCTTTTTCTTACCATCTCAATCTATTTTGCTGACATTCATTTACTTTTGACTTCATCCGTGTGCATTCTTCCCTGGCAGTGCCATGAGCCACATTTTTTTTTCTCTCCAGTTGTCAAACCTTTTCATCATGACTGATTCAGCGGAAAACTTTAGCTGAATCACGACATTAGTCGTTTTTTAACGTCTGCATTATCTATTTCTTTTCATCCACTTTGCTTCTCCCTCTTTTTCTACATCCCAACATTAGCTTAACAAACGCCTGCCGTGAACTTTGTTCTCCATCGTCTCCCACCCTCTCTTCTGTGCCCCTCTTGTAACCCCCTCTTTCTTCACCAACTGTTAGCAGCTATAATTGCTGGCTGGGCTGTATTGGCTGGATGTGTGATTAATGACACTGCTGTTGACCTCACGGCTGAACATTAATGCAGAACTAAACAGATTGCATCTCCACCTATCATCTAATTTCCCATGCTAAGCCACGTCTACACCAGGCTACAGAAAATTGATTCTCTTTCATACTGTGTAGCTGGCACTTTTATTTATACTCCTGAGTACAGAGGCCCACGCACACATACACACACGCACGTACACAATACACACATACTACAGTTATTCCCTTGCTACAGATGAAGCAATCATGAGTGATTTAACTGCAGGAATGTCATTGAGATTAAACTTTATCTCACCTTCTCTTAATCTGCTTCTTTTCAGGGTTTCCTGAATGCAGTGTTTGAAAGGCTAAAACAGTTCTTGGAATGCTGTGAGTACTTTCTCTTTCTCTGTCCTGAATCTCTGATTCTAGACTCCTCCCTTCAGTACACAAACTCTGTTACCGGCGCTTGATCTAATGCATGCTGAAGGCACCTACTTTAAAGTCTAAGGTACTTTATTATACCCAAAGCCTCATAGGTCTCATACTAGCATTGCATAATGTAGGTGTCAAATTAAAAGTTCAGGTTGAGTCATCCTAAAGGGCATAGTTTTTAATTAAGAGTTTCTCTTATAAACCATTTGAAAACAGAAGAGCTCTGAGTACAACTCATGCTTAACGTACTTGAAATGGAAGGAGCATCTTTGTAAATGTTAGATCTTGAGAGAGAAGGTTAAAGACTCCATGTTATGTGTCTTCCTGGAAAATATTTGATGGTGACCTCATCCCGTGTTAATAGGTTTGAACATAAAATCAAAGCAATAAAACTACCAACAAATTATTTAATTGGTTTTGTGTGAAAATGATCCCTTGCTGTTTTAAAAAAAATAGGAATTACTCCATGTTAACATACACTTAAGATGTTTTATGTTTTTACAGACGTTTTGTCAGTTTTATACTCTGGTCCTGAATAAATGCTATTCATTTTGACCTTATTTTTTACAGTTGAAATCAATGTCTTGAAACTAAAAGTTAGAGGCCATTTAATGGTGTCTTTAATCAGTTTTTTACAAGGCTGTTAGTTTATTGAACAAAATGAAGGGAAGTAATGGAAGTGACTGGGAGATGAGGAAAACTGGAATCAAACAAGCTGTATTTAGTGACTCCCTTTGAGCGGTAGCTACTCCCTTCAACTAGATTCATGGATTAAACTAGGAACTTGAAGTCCCCTTTGTGCATTTTTTGTGTGTTTCCACCGCATCTTAGGAAGTAGAACAATGTTGAATAAAAAACAATGTCTATGTTCTATGTATTTACTGTTGCGTGATTCTCAAGAAGGAAAGAAGGAAAAGGAGACATGCAGAGCACCTCTCTCCAAAGTAGACAGTCGGAGTGTTATATTGTTACTTATTTCTGCTTTAGTTATGTAACCACGATCGAACAAATTGCCAATTAAGTTTTATTTCGCTCATTCACACGCTAGCTCTCTTTTGTTAGCTCATGCGTTCAACTCATTTGCATACACACAAACTTTGCCCCCATAGTTACCCCTTACCTCCGTAGCAGGGACTTTTTTGGCACCTAAAACTAAGGTTAACAAAATGTTGTCCTTAGTTCCTCAGGTGGAAATTCAGGTAAAGTTCCTGAGTTGTTAAAAAGGTACTTCGTCCCCAGGGAAAGTTCCTGTGGTGGAAACACCCAAAGAGAGCGACAGCCTTTGAGTAGCTACCCAGTTCAGTGGCAGCCAGGTTGGCTCACTTTCACTGTCTGATCTCACAATCAATAGTCCTTTCTTCTTTTCCATAGACATTTGTCTTGACAACACCCAGTGAGCGAGAGATGAATCTTAGACACAACTCCATGAGCTGCCATAGCGACCAAAATATCAATATTTAATATTTTGGTATTTGGGCCTGGTAGATAGGGGAAACCGCAAGGCAGTTCACAGCCGGGGTGGGGAGAAATATGAGCTCTGTACAGCCAGATAAGGTCAGCTATATAAACTGGTGTTTTTTGGGCAGTCTTTGTGGTCTATTCAGATGCTCTTCCTGTATTTCTGTCCGCCACAACATTGTTGAAAACTTGTTTGCTCATCTACAAATCTGTCAGAAATAAGGAATACCTTTCAGTTTCAGAGTTCTTTCTTTCTTTTCTTTATCTCTTTGTGGATTTTATCAGCAGGTTTCGTTGTTTCATACGTATGACCTCAGTGACTTTAATCTGCAAGCAAGGAAACCGCGACATGAACACAAAGTCGATAAACTGCAATGATGTTTTCATCTACATAATTCCTGATATGTTGAAAATCTGAAAAAAGCAAGACAAACAAAGTTTAATCAGTCTAGTGTCACTTTAAATCAGTAGTTGCTGATAGAAAGCAATGTTTGTATAGGGGCAGAGAGAACGACGACCCTGGCTGTTGAACAATGATTGGAGGAATGCACTGAGACTGTTACGGTCTCTGCCGATTTTCATCAGAGGTTGACAATGAAGTAAACTACATATTATTTCTAGTAGTGAATCAGGCTAAGATACATTCAACTCTGTGTGGTTTGTGAGCATCGTTTTCTTTCTCCTACTGTCCTTCTTGTAATCTTACTTCTACCTATTCATATCGTTTAAGTTTTTTCTACCCTTAAAAGATCCATCATTACTCCGGGTTTCTCTGAATTAATTGTGACTCATTTTAAAATCTCATTACCAACAATTGACAGTGATTTCTTGTAGGCTTCATGCAGTGCAACTTTTTATGAAGGCGTAGACTAAAATAAAGAACATCATTTTGCTGTTCTGCCAGTGTGTCAGTGTTCAGCAACAACGCTGCTAGCGATCACACAAATCCTCAGATATCGGACAAATCGGGCCATTTTTGTAGAGCTTAATATTACTCCATCATGGCTTTATGTGTTTGTGCTGATATTGTGACACTTGGCATTTTCATTGCTATTAAAAGAATACATTTTGGAAAATACAGCTATTTGCTTTCTTGTCGAGAATTAGCCGAGAAGATTGATACCTTCTCGTATCTTGATACTGTCATATTTGTATGTTAAATATATGAAGCTGGAGCCAGGGGACAGTTAGCTTAGCTTAGCATCGATTAGACTTAGGGGAAAACAGCTGGCTCGGCTCTGTCCAAAGAAAGCAAATAAGCATAATTCCCAAAATGTCAAACTCTTCCTTTAATTAAAATCTATTGGATGCAGTTGCCTAAATACAAAAGTTGCTTGATTTTGATTGTCTATGGTCACAGAAAGTCTTTCAGTCAGGATGCACTTTTAGGGTCGCAATAATTATGATTAGTTGCACTGACATGCATAGACTAGAATATAATATGAAGGTTAAAGCAATATATGACATTATTATTATTACTACCAGAAATTAAATTAAATTGGATTTAGATTAAATAACCATGGACCAACTATATATTAAGTATAGTGCTGCTGTTAAGTGACAATACTGTGTGGTTTTGTGTTTCAGGTCGACAGGTTGGTCCAGATAGCACATGCAGAGAAAAGCTGGAGAAGACGATCATACTGTACACTAAAGTTGTGAGTTAACTTATATATGAAATTATTGATAATAAATGACAATTGTCTGTTTCATTTTTAATAATAATAATAATATAACAATAATAATATTTAAATTATATATTTATTATATTTTGCATTAAGGACGTTATAGCGTCTGACTAATTGTATTTTTCTCCCTTCCTCTTTCCCTATGTTTGTCCCTTCCTTGTAGTTGTTAGATTTCCTGGAGTACCATTCATGTGCATTTATACCCCTGATCCAGTGTTCCCTGGAGTTTGCCGTCAGCTATGTGTTCACACCTGCAGGGGAGGGAGTGACCTTTGAACGCTTCATTGTTCAGTGCATGAACCTCATCAAGATGATTGTAAAGAACGAAGCCTACAAACCTTCCAAGAACGTTGATGGTAGGATGTGAGGGCTTTGGGGGAAAAGGAGCAGGAATGGTGGAGAATAAAGGATGAAGGAAGTAATAGAACAAGCGAGTAAGAAGAAATGGTAGGAGAGTGGTAAGAGAGAGAGGAGATTCACATGAAAGCCAGACAATAAATCAGAATTTTCAATGATTCAGTGATTCTAGCTCTTCAAAGTTGATCACTGACAGTGTTTTGAAAAGCACAACACAGTAATACCATCAGCGCCACCGTACCTCACCATGGCTCATGTTTATTCCAAGCTGTCAGAGGCCTCCAGTGCTTCATTAGTCGTGGTGCACGGCACTCTGTCTTAGTTCTGCCAACTAGTGCGGTGTTTGGCACGCCTTTATTGAAGATCAAGCCGTTTCTTGACAGAAAGCGGAGACGTGCTTCTTGTGTTATTGCCTGGGTTTATTCGAATGTTTGAATGGGCTGTGGAACCAGATCTGAAGTCCGACTTCAGGTTTGCTTACCTTTTTCTATTTCCACACAGGAAAATAAAGTATTTTGAGTAATACTTTTATAAAGCTAAAGGGAAACTTGACTGAGAGAGCTCAACTCAGAGCCATCATCTGACTTATTTATTAGGCCCGTGCTGTCAGTCAGATAGTCAGACAGGGCCCATAGTACTGCCCCAGTAGTGACATGGGGGCCAGGGGCTACAGGTAAAGGGGAGGTTTAAAAGTAAGATGACTAGCAAGCTGTCGGGTGGAGTTTTGGTTTGGCTTTGGAAGTATAAATGTAAAGTTAGCATGCAGATTACAGAAGAGGACATGTACAAACAGAAGATAGTAGTGCCAATATGACTCTGGTGTATGGATTGTTTTAGTTAAGTACGTTAGATGTAGACTGTTGTAGATTCATGGATAATAAAATATCTTTCTTTCTTTTTTTCACTCTCCCTCCCTCCTCCCTCCCCTAGACAGTAAACCAGAGAGTCTGGAAGCTCACAAGATTAAGACGGAGTTCTTCACACACCCCACGCTGACTGAAATTGGACGCCGGCTCGTCTCTCACTACTTCCTTCTCACAGAGGAAGAGCTGGCAATGTGGGAAGAGGACCCTGAGAGCTTTGGTAATAGCACATCCCCAGATACACAGACTGAATCCAAATGTCTAGACTTATCTGGACCTGCAGACTGGCAGATTTAACAGGCGTGTTCTAGGGAAGTCCAGAATAGCAAGGCTTACCCAGTTATACAATTCATGAAGTCAGCAATGTCACTTTTGGTGAAGACTCCACCAGAATTTATTGTTTATTGAATTGATGTAAGGGTTTAGTGGTAATGCTGTATTGCAGTAAGGTTGGGCATTCACCGAATAGACCTTTTTATAATGAATTTGTTTGTGATAATCTGCACAGTCCAACTCATGGTTTTCCTACAACTTTCATTCAACATCTTCCATTAACATTGTTAATGCTGTGCTATTACAACAAAAAAAGCAATTTAGCACTGCACAGCCTCAGCCATAATCTCCAGAGCAGCCTTTCCTCATAGATGGCCATTTGTCATCTCAAGATATACACCAATCAGCCACAACGTTATGACCACTGACAGGTGAGTTGAAGAACATTGATTATCTTGTTACAATGGCTCCTGTCAGTGATTGGGATATATTGGGCAGCAAGTGAACATTTTGTCCTCGAAGTTGATGATTTTGACAAGGGCCAAACTGTGATGGCTAGACGCCTGTGTCAGAGCATCTCCAAAACTGCAGCAATGGACGAAGGTGGCCTGGTCTGATGAATCACGTTGTCTTTTACATCACGTGGATGGCCGGGTGCGTGTGCGTCGCTCACCTGGGGAAGACATGGCACCAGGATGCGCTATGGGAAGAATGCAACTCGGCGGAGGCAGTGTGATGCTCTCTTTCAGCAGGTTAATGCACCCTGCCACACTGCAAAAATGGTTCAGTCGTCGCGTTTGAGAAACACGACGGTGTTGACTTGGGGTCCAAATTCTCCAGATCTCAATCCAGTCAAGCATCTGTGGTATGTGCTGGACAAACATATCTTATCTTTGGAGGCCTCGCCTGTCAACTTACAGGGCTTAAAGGATCTGCTGCTAACGTCTTGGTGCCAGATACCACAGCACACCTTCAGAGGTCTCGTCAAGTCCTACACAATATTAAGCAGGTGGTCATAATGTTATGGCTGATCGGTGTAGTTCAGGCCTGTAGCAGTAGTAGTTTGCCAGTCCTCCATAGATACCCTCTCACAGCTCTCAAACCTCTTCTCTCCTCTTCTCTTCCAGCTGTTGAAGAAACAGGTGGTGACTCTTGGAAATACAGTTTAAGAGTAAGTAAAGACCCACACCTGCACACAAAGAAATGATCCTGTTATATTTTCATATTCATTACCAGAGGGGGGGGGGGGGGACTGAAAGCAAGTGGTCTTTTGCTTCTGTTGTAAAGGCAGCAAGATTTCAAGTAGTTGTAAGTGTCTAGTGATTATGGTTGTACATATTGTGCTCAACTGGTACCCCGGCATCTAGAACAGTGAGAACAAGAATGTTGTTAAAAAGACACTTAATCAGTCCCCTGTGTTTCAACCAGGGTGAATCCATAACTCGTAAAATATCTTTAAAGTTTATATTTAGCAAGATAAGAAAATGGAACTCCACCCTTGAAACCATAAAAATGTAGAATAAAAGACCCATAACAGCAGAAGATTCAATTGAATAGAATTGCGTAATATTGCTCATCACAAATATGTATTCGTGTTCTATATTTCAAAGATTCCAACCAGTGTTTTATGTGGTGGCACTGAGACGATTGTCTACATTGCAGCATCATAAAACAGTTAGTGGTCCCCAGGGCTCTAGCCTCCATGGCTGTCTGTTTAGTTGGCAGTGGCTTGTCTTCAGCAGTTTTTCTGAGTCATGACATAATCTCTTATGTTGTTTTATTTATTTATTTTTTCATCTACCCCTCGTTTCTCTTCCCTTCCCTCTGTGTTGAGCCCCATTCTTCTTAGTTTCAGCACTTCAGATGTCTTTACTGCTCTTTCTTTGAAGTACACTAAAGCATTCATTCATTCATCTCAAGTACTTCAAGTTCTCATTAATTTAAAGCACGCTGCAGCAGAAATAATGTCATTACAGTCTTTGAGAGCTTATTAGTTAGCTAATTACTTCACAATTTAGAATTCTTTGAGGAAAACAGAACAGTTTTTCTTCGCTTTTTATTGCAGCCATTATTTAAAGTGTTTTTAAAAAAAATTAAAATTCATAAACTGTTACACTGTTAAAGGTATAAACACCAGCTGCCCGATTTAAAAGATATGATTTTAAATTGTAGAGCTGCCTAAATGTTTCAAACACTTCATTTTAGGATAACATTTTTCTTTTTCCACACACCTTTTTAAAAAATGTAGTTCATAATGTGAATGGAGTTTATAATGTAGAAATGATCACATTCCCTAAGGCTGCAAGTTTGCGAAGATGCACGTGAACGCCTCTGTGGTTCTATGCAGAGAAGGATAACTTTATAGGGTGCTGAGGCTAATTCAAGCTTATATTTGGTACTAAAATAGCAGTAGTAACAACATCAAACAAGGGTGCTGAATTGGCTTTTCAGAAGTATTGGACCTCTGATCATATGCCACCAGCGGTTATACATACATGCTGTAAGATGTCAAGTACACATGTGCATACTGTAGCGCAAAGCATGCATTCATGAATTCTCGTCTTCTGTTGTTAGATTTCTTACACCTTCATTTAATATTGATGCGTTTTTGACATCTAAAACCAATAAACTACTGAGGTTGGGTGGACTACCATTTCTCTATTAAATATAAATATTACACACACACACACACACACACACACACACACCCACACACACACACACACACACACACACACACACACACACACACACACACACACACACACACACACAGCAGTGGCCGGCTGCTCAGGTACAGCTGACGTCAGCCCTTTAAAAGGTTTCCACAAACTTGATTCCTGATTGCAAAACAAACTTCTGTTCGTTAAAGTAAACGAGTCGAACCTCAAAGCAGAAAGTTGATCCTCGACTTTAAATACAGAAAGTCAACACAAACTCAAACCCTCCCACGTTCCTCGGTTCTGCGACATGCCGCCATGACAGAAGTCAAATGCAACATCAACGAAGAGAAAGACACACACACACACACACAAGCCCAGTTGTTTTGCTAAGCTAGCTTCTCAATCGAGACAAGCTTCCTGTCTGGACTCAGATTCATTTGTACACTTTTCTTTCCCGAGGTAAACGTGAAACAACATATCCCATGAGTCCGAGCCACTGGCATGGTTTGAAAGCCTCGTGGGGGCTGTAGTTGTTCAATGCTAACATCACATTCAGGCTAGCAGTGTAGGCTCCTGAGAACAAACCTTATTACAGCAAGAAATAACCTTTTGATCAAAGGAAACGTTCGGTGATTGATCGAATACTGGCTGTATTCATCCGCAGCTGGAAATAGTCCCTGACACTGTTTACTCCTGTTTGAGTTGCATTTAAGTCAGAAAGTGATGAAGAAACATCTGTTTGTTTTGGTCTTTTTATGGAATTTGTTGACAATAAGAAAAACTTCAAATATCACTGGACTTTAATGAAGAACAGTTTAATAAAACTAACAGGGCTACAAGGCCGCTGCCGCTTCCTGCTTTGCCCTATTTTGTCTGGCACATTTGGGCTGATGGCGACTTGGCCCACCTTCAGAGGGCAACTGGCTCCCGGCCTTCTTCCAGTTAAACCGAGGCATGTTCAAAATGTATGTCGGACAGATGTCAGTTGCCAAACAGGGCCCAAAGTTGGCCAAAGTCCTCTTAAATATCCTGATTATCAGGCCCAGATTTGGCAAACATTTGGAGCCTCTGGTGCCAGAACAAGTCCACAGTCAGAGTATGTCGTGTTTACTGTCTTATTTTTATTGTTAAGGAACAAACAGTTCTGGCTAGTTAAATAAATAAATTCATTTATGTTAAAATACTGTGTCACATCATGCAATATTATATAAACTAGCAGCTTTAATCCATGAATATCAGCTGTACGACAGTCTGCAGCTATTTTAGTTTGAACCTCAATGACAGCCATGTGTCTGCCTGTCTGTCTGCCTGTCTGCCTGTCGTCCAGCCCAGGCTTGCCCCACAAAGCTATATTTATTCGGGGCTGTCCCCGCGGACGCACCAGCTATGTGTCCTTTTCACAGAAGCTACTTTGGTCCCAGAGACATCAGGGGTATCCAGTTTAGTGTTACACAAGCAAACTATGCCAGCTGAGACACACACACACACACACACACACACACACACACACACGATGCTGGAAGTGACTGCTGGTTTCTGCAGAGTAACTTCACTAAAAACTGGTATTTGTCAGTGCTGATCCGGCATAAAAATCCAGATCACAATCACCGTTTGCAATAAAAAGCCTCTCCAGGAAAAGATACCGCCAGTTAATTTGAGTAAAATCTTTTTCTCTGGTTTTACATTCAGCGCCAATTCCCTGATGCTTTTTTGGCAGCAGATTGCAAGAGGGAAAGCTGCTTTTATCCATTTTTAAGATGATTTGGGTGTCATTTAACCGTATTCATCCACGTGTTGGAGCTCTTTCGCGAAAGGAAAAGTGGATGAATACGGTTAAATGATGATGACAACAAAGATGTTGTTAACTCAATCAGGAGCACTCCGACTATAAAGGAGCTGTTAAATCATACTGAAGTAATGACATATTTGGTCAAGTTTGTATTTAAGGGTTCAGGAAACACACTTTAGCTCTTTCATTCCAACACCTAGCTCGACTCGGTGTAAAGTGCAATAAATAAACCTGCCAGCTCACCTTGAACTGACTGATTCATAAATGTTGCACCATTGCAGCTGCAGAGACACTGAACAGTTACAGGCTAGTGGTTTCCCCCTGCGTCTAGTCTTTATGCTAAGCTAGGCTAATTGCCTCCCATCTGAAGCGCCATACTAAACACACAGGAACGAGATCTCAATCTTCTCATTTAACTCTCAGACAGAAAGCAAATGTTTGACTATTTCACCACTAGACTCACACTGAGGGTTTACAATAAACACGTACATCCACGTTTAAAACTCAATTTCCAGCTTTATTCTTAGTAATTAAGAGCAGATCAGCGTTAGAACATATTCTGGAGGAGAAAAGTGCAATAAAGAAACAAGTTGTTGTTTCAAACGGAGACATTTAAAGTCATAATCCAGCTCGGTCAAATCTAAACTGGGAACATAATGATGGCACTTAAGTGGGTACTTGAAGTTTTGAGTTTGTCGAACTGATGTTTTTAAAGAAGTGCTTTTGGTTGAGGCGCTCTGGCTCTCTCCTCCTCCGAGCTGACAGGAAGAGGAGCTGCCAGGCTGGCTCTATGTGTGCTTGTGTCAGTCAGCCAGCCAGCCAGCGGTTCGTTAACTAATTAGTGAGCTCGTTTATCTCATTAGGCTCTGATTGATCTGCCAGCTGATGGACTGGCAACTGAGCGCCTTGTGTGTGTCTGCTGTACGTCAGACGGAGCGGGCTAATCGATATTAACAACACAGGGAAGAGTTTAACTGTTACGCAACCTCATTATCTGCCAGCGGCTGCACAAGGGGGGGGTGGCCTGCAGGGCGGTGGAGGGTGTGTGTGTGTG
>JAVQJD010028546.1:0-10180 GCA_036023655.1 Nannoperca australis | reverse complement strand
TGTTTTGTTCAGTTTTGTTCTGCGTAGAGTGGTGCAGCGCTAGAGGCCAAATAGTCACTATTTCACTTTTTCTTTCACTCATTGAGGCAACTGTGTTAAATGGGCACCAAGTTTACAGGTGCACCATCAGGGATTTAAAATAATGGTCTTTACATTTTATATAACCCTTAATGGATGGGTTTCTAGCCATGGCGAAAAGGGACACCCCTTGGCTCGGCCATTGTTTGCTTGACAGAATAACAATAAAAGCCAACACCTTTTAAGATAATATCTAGTATGTCATAAAATAATCTTCATGCTGTTAACAGCAGTTTACAATCAAAACCCCATAATTGCTAGAAATGCATGTGAATTGCAGAAACTTGCCAAAGATGTTTGTCTCAAACCAAGAAAGATATATCTAGTTGCATAAGGAAGATACACAGCATTTGAGACTCCGTTGTAGCATACACACAATATCGATCTCAGTGACCAACTCATACTGTGATTAGTCATTATTTTGCAAGGCATTATAAGCTTAAATCTACAATAATATGCTCAAAAACCATGGATTTGCCCTTGAAGCTGGAGGAGAAGATGAAATTCCTCCGGTCAGTGGTCACTGCTATAAATGACCGGGGCGACTGCACATAAATGTCCTTGAACTTGTGAAACGTTTTGGTCTCCACATCCCATAAGTAGATTTGTGTGAAAGAATAATCGCTGCCGAGAGCAAGGTAGTGCCTGTCTGTGAAGGTGAAAGGTTGGAGGATCATGGCTCCTCGAGACGGCAGAGCCTGCACCTCAGTGAACTGCTTATTGGTCCACTTGAGAACTTTAGAGTCCCCGATGTAGCAAGTCATGGCCAGATACAACTCACCCTCCTCCCGGAAAGCTTTGACGGCCACCACGTCGTCGACATTTGGGATTTCATCGTGGAGAATGAACTTCAGGGTGCTCTTGTTCCACAGGTAGATGACAGGTGA
This sequence comes from Nannoperca australis, assembly GCA_036023655.1. Classification (NCBI taxonomy): domain Eukaryota; kingdom Metazoa; phylum Chordata; class Actinopteri; order Centrarchiformes; family Percichthyidae; genus Nannoperca; species Nannoperca australis. The sequence goes on along the minus strand of JAVQJD010028546.1, from coordinate 9,215 downwards.
CTGAGAGCGACTGGCTAAGATGAGGTAGGACTTCCCGTCAACCTCGACGAACTCAGCATCTGTATCACGAAACCACTCATGGAGAAACTGATAGGAGTAGAAACCAGTTTCATTGCGATCTGGTTGGTCGGTCCACTTGTACAGAGTAGACAAACCTGCCTTGGAGCTGTCCACAATCACAAAGTACCAATCACCATCCATTTTGAAGACCTCAATGTCATTTGGCTTCGAGATGTTGAAGACCTCAATAGTTTGAAACTTTGTGAACTTGTTTTGCTGACTGTCAAACTTGTAAATATGGGAGCCGCCAAAGAGCTGGGTAACAATTATCAAGACGTGGTTGTTGATCAGAACCGACTTGCATCCAACAACAGACTTTCCTGTGAGGATAAAAAAAATGACATTTAAGTTTTTAATTAACAGACTCAATAAAACAATAATTTCATTTTAGAATTGTTCTCTTAAATCACTCCTTAAAAGATAAGGACATTGTCAACAAATCCTGTGAAAAGACCAAAACCAACAATGTGTTAGTCCGACCCTCAATACTTTTCAACTTCCCCAGCCCTTCTGTGGCACTCAGCACCAAACCCATTTGTTCGTACTGAAAATGTAAATTAAAGAAGAGGTCATGAATATATACGTTCATTTTTTAATTAAAGGCAAAATAATTTCCAAAAGCAGCTGGGCACTGTAGTTTTGTTGTAAAGGTTTTTTAAACGAGAAAATAGTGAATTCGTTGGGGACTATTTTCAGCCGTGCATTAATAAACATTTGGTGGTCTCGACAGTATTTACAGCACCAGGATGGTGTTTGTGGGATCGACTTAAAATAAACTACAGTGCCTATCACACATGGTCATCGCAATGAAGTGACATGTCAGCCAGAGCAACGTGTGATCGTGAATAAACTGTATCAGGCTTTGGCTATGCAGGCAAAATATGACATTAATGTCTGCTACAATCTGAACGTCGCACATCATTAGTCCAGATTGTATTTACATTTACATTGCTCACTTTGCACAGCTCTTCTTTTTATTATTATTGTAAATTTTCTATTTAGTGGTTTTATTAATTTTTTTCTGTATATATCTGCTCTTGTTGGCATCCAAGCCCCAAAACAAATTCCTTGTATGTGTAAACCTACTTGGCAATAAATCTGATTCTGATTCTGATTTTTAGGATAAATTCCCTGTTGGTTTTGGTCTCTTTATGAAATATATATAAGAAAAATACAGAATATCACCAGACTTATCCTTTATTTTAAAAGACTTTGGGTGGGTGTTGTCAAACCTGTTATATTGTCAAATTTTCTGAAATTCATTTCAATGTGATCCCACTCCATGACCACACAGCTGTTGGAGTTGGGGGCAGCCATCGCCACGTAGATGTCTTCTTTGAAGGAGAAGATGTCCGCTGACATAGACTGAATGGGAATGGACTGATGACGCACAAAGTCTGTGAGATGCAGATAAAAAAAAGAGACTGCTAGTCTGCTGACAAAGTGAAAGAGTCGACATTTAGAACCTCACTGCTCAAATCAAATTTTTCATGCTGTGAAAAGCTTCTGAACGCCAACTTGTAGTCATAGCTATCTTAGTTTGGGGTTAATGGTGTTTAGTATTTGATTTGAGCACAGCCTACTTTTTAGTAGTGTTATAATGTGTTTGCTTATAGTCTAAGTCAGTGTATTTATGTCAGTTTGAATTTGCCTTGTCTTATAACATTTGCATTGATTAAAACTAGCAAAAAGAAAACTCCTGTGACTACTCTGTGAGCATGTTAGCATGCTGACGTTAGCATTTAGTTCAAAGCATTAGAGTGCCTAAGTACAGCCTCACAGAGCCACTAGCATAGTTGTAGACTCTTCTTCTTTCTTAGTCTTGTTGTTAATGGATGTGTGCATGTGAGTATGTGTGCACATTATATATATGTGGGTGTTAGAGACATGCATGTTAGCAGGTCTGGAGTCCAGTTGGTTGTTTTAGAGTGCAGAATACTGCATGGTAGTGTCCTGTTGAATTATGTATGTTCTATTGATTTCTTTCCTTCTTTCTTTCTTTCTATGACATTTTCAGCTGTGCCTTTGACTGTTCATAATTGCCTTTGATAGTGTGTACTTATCATTTTACCTGTGGAGATGCACTCGCCCGGTGGAATGGGAAGGTCGTTGAGTCGCTTGCCCTTCATGTCACTGGGGCCTGCGCAGAAGACATCTGATACTGTGGCATTTGTGTTCTTCAGCCACGTCATCAGCCACTTGTTTTCGCAATTGCACTGGAAAGCGTTGCCTCGCAGATCCCTAATGTGTGACAGAGCGAGTTCTATATTAATAAGAGGAAAAGATGGAGATGCCACAAATGCTTGAGACTGTTTCAGACAAATTCAAACGTATACCTTCTCCATGATAGTCAACACATTATGATAATACAAATAATAATGCTGCATGCTGCAGCACAATTAGAATTTTGCAGGAACAAGAATAAACAGAAATTAGTTTATCTTCATAATGAAGTATTGCAGAGTTTCTGAACTGATACTGACACGACAAGATTGTTCTTGCGAATGTTCCAGAGATATTGTTCACTGACAAGCACTTTTCCTTCATTGTAAGAACAATGTGTAAATAAAATAGAATTAAAAATGATACTAAAAACTACATATTATCTACAAATATAGTCACCCTAAAACCGTGATTCACTACAGGAGAGGACATATCTGTGCTATCCATATCATTCTTGTGGAGTTTAATGTTGCCAAACACAAAACACAGCCTGAGTCAGCTTCACTTTGGAAAGCAGTATGGAAAAAGACGAGACACACACACACACACACACACTGCTGACACAACAATTGCTTACTCACAGTTCCAGCAATGAATCCAAGTCAAAAAATAGATCTCTTGGCAGAAACCTCATCTTGTTATTGGCAAGTGATCTAAACTCGAGACACAGTTGAGAGCAGAAACGCACATTATTGTCATTTCTACGTCTTTTTATTTATTTGTAACATCCGTCTTTCTCTGAATTGTAAAGTGTTGGTGCTGCAGATGCTGCATGGATGGTAGAGAGAAAGACACTTACAGATGAGTCAAATCTCTCAGACCACGAAAGGCATTTTTGGTGATTGTTTCAATCTTGTTCCCTTCAATGAATCTGTTCAATGAGTCATAAAATATGTATTAATATGGACAAGAAGAATATGAGAAAATTAAATCCTGAAATACATAACGTCATATATCATGTTACATTGGCTTTTTTTTGGATGGACACATGTCAGAATATTATTTTTATTAGCATTATTTCTTGCCGATTGATTGAGTGGGTGAGGATGGAGTAGGAGAAATGATCTGCAGTTTTTACAGCATGATGTAATGCAGTCCATCAACATAATTATTAATTCGTATGTGCTGTATTCAAGTTAGCTGTTGTGCATCTAATAGTGAATGTACTTGTGACAAAAATGTTTAAAGAAAATCAGCGACAAACAAACAAAAACAGTATGTCATTTGACATGTTGCATCAAGAAATCAGTAAGCTTGTCAAATAATACTCACAAATATTCAAGATGTGGAAGGCCAGAGAAAGCATCATCTTTGATTGTAGTCAAAGAATTTGCATTTAGAAGTCTGTAAAGTAAACAAACCCTGCCAATTAAGTAATGTGACCACGACAGACAGAACAAGACATTATTCTAGAAATTATTGATCATCCATCTACTTTTTTTGTTTATGTCAATTGCTGATCACCAATTAATCAATGACTGTTTTCACAAACTTGCACTTACAACAGCTGAAGAGAGGGCATGAGTGAAAACATTCCCTCTGTAATTTCAGAAATAGACCCATTCACCATGCTCCTGTCGAAAGAAACGCACGCACAACAAATGTTAACACTCGGTACCAGACACACCAAGTGCCAAGTCTGCAGCGAAGCACAACACAGCAAGTACAACGTCTCCTCGGATGCAACATTGATTGCCTTGCGCTTTATTGAAGAGATAATCCACTTTGTCTGAAGAAATACGATTAGTTACTCACAGCGAGTTGATCTCATTCGGTATTGTCCGTGGGATCTGCTGTGAAGTACCGACGCAGATGATCGTCTCCTTGGAGCAGGAGCATCCTGAAGGACATTTGAAATTCCTTTTTGATTCAACTGCTCCGTAAATGTACAGAAGCGCAAAACCGGCCAGAAGCCACTGCCCAGTAGATGTCATGTTGCTTCTTGACCATTAATACTAGTTTATGAGGCCGTGGTCGGTGTTTGCAGCAGCTTTTACCCGCCTGGGCGACATCAAAATGCAGCACTACAGTGGAAAGCCCTGACACAGGCTGATACGGCTGCAGCGGCGTCCCGGAAGGCTGCTTCTGTTTCGGGCAGGGGGGGGGGAAACAAAAACGTCGACTCGTCAGTAACCACAATGGTAATTTGTTGAAAAGCAATACCCCAGCGTGTTTATATATATCCAATATTTATTTGAATTAATGTCAAATGAAAACGTTTTTTTAAAGTGATATTCAAGGTGGGGAAATGAATACAACACAAAAACGATAAACACAAAAACTGCCCAGAAGTGGTTATTCAGCACCATGGAGAGCGTTAATAAGGTTTAAATGCTCGTTTGAAATGTAGTTTACCACGTGACATATTCTGATACACCAGAGCACTGACTTAATTAGCACAAAAATCCCATAAAGAGGAAAATGCATTAACAAAGTAACACAGTAATTCTGGACAGACAGACTGTAGTCCATAGTTATATAATCCTCTATCAATTACCAATCAGTAATCAGTTTTCCAGTTTGGTTTGATTGGGATAGTAAATAACAGATGCATTCATTCTAAGAGAAAACAACTGAAAGTTTTAAGAGCTCTTCACTTCACACACCAACTGCAACCCTACACACACACACACACACACACACAGAGTGGTGAGGTCTGTGTGTGCTTTCACATGAGTATACCACTAGAGGGCAGCTGCTGATAACCAGACTTTTCAAAGATACAGTTTGTTGCAAAAGGGGTCATTAATCTGCTGTCTTTTGTTGTTTTTAAGCTTTTTCTGTACAAAAAACATGTGTTTAGTTTATTCTGATAGCATAATCTTTTAAATGCTGTGTGTGTATTATTAGTTTCAGCTTATTCATAGTGGTTTCCCCCCAGTTTGGAGCCAACGTTGTAGATGTTCAAATCCTACACAAAGGAGCTTTAAAATATAAATATAATATTTATATATTTATAAAAATATAAAATATGTTATTTGGGAGAATTAGACATTGGAAAAATCGTTTTTTACATTCTGTCTGGTAGATTTATCACTCTCTTTATCACTTAACGCATACATTAATATAACCACTCTAATTAAGCATAATATATGTGCTATATATATGCTTTAATGGATAATAAAAGCTGAACATAGTTGAGAACAAAACTAAATACAAACATATTTCTTCAGAAGTGTAACTAAAATAAAAGTTGCTAAAACATACAATAAGGACACAAGCTTTTGTTTCTTTCTTTGTCTTTTTGGTTTGTTTTCTAAGACCTGCTTTCACTGTGATCAGTTTTTGCACTATTACAACAAAATCCATGATAAACTGGGGGGTTTGAGCCATACAACGACATGCTGCTTAATGTAGTAAATGTATTTCAATAAAGTATTTAAAAAGAAACAAGAAATAATAAATGTTTTGTACTGAATGGTGTAAAAAGTGATTATGAAGACACAATGGGATCCCACTGTGGGTAAGTAACCATGACAACAGCAGGTTGTCACAGTACATTTTATTTGTTTGTTAAAAGGCTAATAATAGACATTACTTTAATTTGTCAGACGCTTTTGTCCAAAGCTACTTGGGTTTTTTTCCACATATACACAGGAGCAGTTTGGGTTTTACTATGCAACTCAAAATGATCACTATCTTGATGCTTTGTCCATTCATTTAATCTGCACTAAACTGGCCACAGAAGTCAGGCTCATTACCCCTTAAATATATGAAATTAACTTTTTCACTACCTTATTTTGCTCTAAATTTCACATAGTACCATTATTCATAGAAAGAGGTATTCCGTAAACAATTGTGTTGTTAGTTGTCGTTGCAGGCCCTAAGAAGGTGCTGACCTTTGCTGGAGGACCAGCAGTTTATGAGCACAAGTGAAACCAAATACCCATTGCCAGAAGGGAGCAACCGTACATGTTTGCCATTGCTGACATAATTCATGACAGCTCTGCATCTAGCATTGCTGTTTTTAGGCTAGAGTATCCCTGAAACACTCAGGACACGTGCAAGCTGAAACCAGATGACGCCAAAGCAAACGTCTCTTTGCTATTTCTTTCTAGACAACCGTCAGTATGTGATTAAGGAACTGAAAACCCTACGTAGAATTTATTTTTTTACATTTAGTTTCTGTAAAATACAAACAACTCATGCAATTTGTCTTTCACCGACATGATGAGTCTCATGACCTCTGACACAGTGCATGTCGTATCATTACATTTTGCTCATGTTTGGGATGTCTGTCTGAACAATAAAGGAACCTGTTTCCGTTTGGTTACTCACGTCACCAATAAGCAACATGTAACAGTGGTCGGCTAGAACTTCACAACACAACACTTCATCCACTGGTAAAAACAGCTGAAACACTGAGAGCAGTGAAAAAAGAGACGATTTTATTTATTCATTTGTTCTTGTTCACATGTCATGTGACCTTTAAACAGATATAATAATAATAATCAGTGTAAATACATTTTTGACTGCTCCTACTGTGATGTCTGAGGCATATTTTCCTTGTAGGTACAGCTGTAAAATAAATTAATCTTGAACATTAAGAAAAAAGAGTTTCCGATCACAAAACTACTGTAACCGAAAGAAGAGATAAAGACCGCGGACCGAACACACAAAATTTGATCACAATCAATAGCATAAGTTTAGGGACTTGGCATGTGATGATTCTGCTATCTAATAAATATTATTACTGTACTATTACCATTAAATCTATTACGCTTTATTTAGCACCCAAATCATCTGTTACAACTTATAAACCCTCTATAAAGCATGCCTGGTTTTGGCACCAGTAGTTTTATTAATCTAACTTTCACAAATTAAAAGAGAAAGTTTTGCACTTTTGAAAGCAGGACTACAATATTGAGGGTCTAAGAATAGAAGGTGCTGAATGCTGCAAAGACTGTAAAACCCTTTGAGGCAAATCTGTGTTATTTTGGGCTGTATAAATACAATTTAATAACAATGCAATTTCTTTGAAACAATATTGCAGGTTTTCCTAACAAAATACTCATTAGGCTACATATTATTTTGATATGAATGTGTTGCATCTTTAAATTCTCATGATATTAATAAATTGGTAAACATACTGAACCCTTCACCACCAGTAGGTCAGTAAAAGTAACCAAAATACTCACAGTGATCATGTATCCTTAAGTGAATTGTCATTATTGGTGGTTTAGGGTAATGCTCTAATCCCTTACATCCGCTAAACTAGCTCACATATGACACTTTCAAATCCAAAGATGACCCTTTACCCTTTGAACCATGAACCTCTTGAGGGCTGGGAGGGGGAAACACGGAGAAGTGCGTTGTCTGGCTGCTGGTGACTGCTTCACAGCAGGTGCTCAAACCCTCAACCTTCTCCAGTTCCCACTCAGGAGCAGCAGGAGGCCCAGTGGTTGGTATCAGAAACTCAGCTAGACGGCACGATCCTACAGGAAACACAAACATTTCACACTGGAATTTTGCATAATATTGAACAAGTCTGTGTTCTCCAGGGGTGAAAGATGCACTCAGACGTTGTACTTAAAAGTATCAATACCACAGTGTAGAAATACTCTGTAACGAGTTAGAGTCATGCATTAAAATTCAAAGTACAAATGAATCGGCATCAAAATAATATACTTGTACATAATGTACTCATTATGCAGAATGGCCCATTTCAGAAACAAAGTATAGTTTAAATTACTAGATTATAATTATTAATTTATTCATGTGTATATTTTGTATTATTAAACTGAATCTGTAAAGAAACTGGTAAGTAAAGTTATCAGATAAATGTAGTGGAGTTAAAAAGTGAAATATTTGTTTGATTTACTTCCAGTAATCACAAGACAACAATTTGCTCTATTGCTGCTCCTTCCACTCAAACTTTAACATTATGACAAACTGTAATTATACTAAAATACTAAACATTTGCATTGTTAGAATGCTGTTATTTAATGGTGGAGATCTTCTTTCAGACAGCCAATTTGTTTTGCATTAATTCTCAATGGGCTATTTCATAAAAACAATAATGGTACAATAAAAATGTTTAATTAATTGGATCATGTATTTTTTATTTTTAATAATTAATTAATCATGGGCCTGCATACAGTACTATTTAACCATTTTGTTCCTAGGAGATAGAGTTGTATATTTCATATTTTTTTGTATATTTATATTGTTTCATTCTTTAACATTTACAGTTTCCATTTTGTGATCACTTCATTGCTGCTCTGTGGATTGGACTGATTATAACCTTTTTTAAATAAGTAAATACTATACAAAAAGTAATCTACAACAAATCCAGCTGTAAACTCCAGGCTCACACATATCAGAGTTTATCAAGGGCTTCTAGGCAGCTCATGTAGACCCATGTCAGCCCTGCAAGTGGATAAACAACTGTCCAACCAACACTTGTCAACCCTGAAAGTCTGTCACTGTAAAATCAACACTTGTTAACACTGGAAGATTTGCTGTGTTACTTATCTTTCACACTCAAACGGTTATTTTTAGAGCAGTTACATATTGTGTATCAATTCTCTGCTCTGTATCAACATCTGATGATGTGAGGGCGAAAGCGAGGGACGAAGCGGATTTCACATGGACTGTTTGTGGCGTTGATTAATGGTGCTCATGATTTAACACCTGCTGTTTTAATGTAGCCACTGTAAGAAACTGATCTCAACGTGCTTGCGTGTCCCCATTTTAAATAGCTGCCTAAATTTATCAGCTTTGTGGAGGTCAGTTCAACCTGTGTGTGTGTGTGTGTGTGTGTGTGTGTGTGTGTGTGTGGGTGTGCTGGTGTTTTGGCACAGACAGAGAAAATGAAATCTTTAATAGCTCGGACTCTCAGGAAATAAAGACCCCACGTGCACAGTTTTTCCACATGAGATTCAATGATAGTATATCCACATTTATGAAGGAGGTTGTTGTACAATCATTTC
>JAVQJD010028535.1:10000-11948 GCA_036023655.1 Nannoperca australis | reverse complement strand
GTGCGTCTGTGTGTGTGTGTGTGTATGTCAGTGCGTCTGTGTGTGTGTGTGTGTGTGTGTGTGTGTGTGCGTCTGTGTGTGTGTGTGTGTGTGTGTGTGTGTGTGTATGTCAGTGTGAGTGTGTCTGTGTGTGTGTGCGTCTGTGTGTGTGTGCGTCTGTGTGTGTGTGTGTGTGTGTGTGTGTACCAGTGTAGTTCTCAGCCTGTAGATGCATGTCACACAGTTTGTGGATGTAGCGGATGTACATCTCCTCCTTGTTGATCTCCGACTTGTAGAAGTTCTGAGGAGATAAAACGGTGTTGGTGTGTCACTGTGTTTCTCCTGAACACTGACGGACGTCAGAATGAATCTCACCAGGAGGTTCACAGTGCAGCCAATCTTCTTGTTCTCCGTCTCGTCCCCCTTCATGCAGTCCCTGAAGACAAGATGGACCAGTTTAATGTTAACTAACAGTCACATGTTTAACCCCCCTCCTCTCACAGTGAGCCCCTGTGACTGTGTTCCTGTTTAACGAGTTTAACGAGTTTTATGTTAAACACATTCATGTGCTGTTGGAATAAATTGAAAAATGAGTTCCCGACTGGGAAAGTTCATGAACGCTCCCTCAAGTCTGAAAACAAGGATTAGGCTCAGTTCATGTATCAGTGTTTCACTCACATGTAATCTGCTTTTTGTTGTTGTTGTTGCAACCATTAGTTGCTGTCCTCGTAGAGTGACTTAGATTATTTAGAAAAAGTATTTATTACCCATTTATTTATCAACCCTGAAGCAATATGTGATTGACACGTTGTCAAACGGACGACTTCTGAGCAGCACCTGAATGCAGCATTAGTCACAGTCTCTCTATCAAAGCCTCCTGGGAGCTGTAGTTGTTTAAAAAATGACAAGTGGTCAACAACAAATAACGTGTCTAAATGTTAAGTAAACTACCAGAAGATGAGTTGCGTGTGTGTGTGTGTTGCGTTTGTGTGTGCGCATGTGTGTGTGTGTGTGTCCTGTATGTTACCGGTAGTCCAGCAGTCGTTCCATCAGGCGTGTAACCGAGGTAACGAAGGAGATCCCTGTCTCTCTCCACGTCTCCTGCTCGATCTTCTCCAACAGGCTTCGAGGAGGACAGACAGACAGAAATCAGACAGACAGAAATCAGACAGACAGAAATCAGACAGACAGACAGAAATCAGACAGACAGACAGAAATCAGACAGACAGACAGAAATCAGACAGACAGACAGAAATCAGACAGACACCATGTTGGGAAGTCCTGCAGCCTCCCTTGTGCACACGAAGCTGGTTTTAAAGTGAAGTTAGTGAAGCGTAGACGTGGTTAACCTGTTAAATATGCAGAATCTATTTGAAGAAGAGGACAGTGGGTCTGAAAGTGTGTGTCTGTGTGTGAGAGTGTGAGTGTGTGTGAGTGAGTGTGAGTGTGTGAGAGTGAGTGTGAGGGTCTGAAAGACGTCTTTTAAGCATCAGAGAAGAAGTCCGGTCTCTGAGCCTGCAGGTCCTACAGACTCACACCAGAGCCAGGACAAGATTATTAGAAGAAAATATTTAAAACCTATTGAAAACGTATTGTTAAGTTTCATCTTGATATATTTCATCACTTTGTCCGACACTTTTTGTCGACTTATTTGTACCTCATGTGTTTACTTGGTTGTATTTTGCATGTTTTATTCTCCTGCTTCTTGACTTTATTAATAAAGTGTATAATCATGTGGAAGTGGTGTCATACCTGGGGTAGGGCCCAAACAGCTGGGTTCTAGTCCCGCAGCAGAGCAAAGCAGACACACAACAGCAGCGTTAGAGCGGAGAAAGGGTTAATTCTGTCAGTGGGGGGGGGGGGCAGTTAGAGACAAACACCGGGACCAACACGTCTCTGATGTTCTTACAGCAAACCGAAGAGTTCTCTGTAGTTCTCGTCACCTTTGCCCTCAGAAACCAAACTGTCC
>JAVQJD010028535.1:0-5000 GCA_036023655.1 Nannoperca australis | reverse complement strand
AAGAGGCCCAGGAGGGACAATAGGGACCCAAAAGGACGGAGCAAAGAATTGTGGGGGATTGATAGAGAAGGTGAGGGGAGGAAGGAAAGGTCCGAGGTACAAGTAGAAAGAGGTGCATAGAGGAGAGAAGAGTCAGATTAAAGCTACTTAAAGGAGAAACTGGTCTAAACTATGAGCAGATACAAAGAGATCGTGGGATTAGCTGCTAAAGCTCATGAGTCTAAACTGAAGCTGCAGAACCCGTAGAACCCGTGCTGTTCCCTCACCTGAGTGAAGATGAGCGTCTCTGAGTTGCGGCTGTCCAGGCTGAGGACGAAGCGGATCGACTGAAACAGCTCCTGGATGCTGGTGCGAAACTGCTCCTCCTCCATTCCGCAGGTGGCCCGAGAGTACAGGATCCGAGACTGGACGATGAACTTAAACAGATACTCCAGCGCCTGAAGGAAGCAGGAGCCACCGTCACAACCTCTCACCTTCTCAGCATGTTTCACACTTCATCATGTTGCTTTAAGTTTCTCCTGACTGTCAGTTAACTCAACATTTAACTGACTATTATTATTTATTATCTGTGGTTTTAAATACTGGATGATGTCTTGGATCATTTTTGAACGAGATCTTATTCAATGCAACAAGTTCTTCACAAGATGGAATAAGATGTTTTGCATTTCACTGCCGTTCCTTTATGTCTGAAGCGGACCCGAACATGCCGATGACCTGTAGATGTATCTGAGGTTTGTACTGAGTAGTGAGTGCAGTTTGTGCTGGAGGACAGCTGCAGCTGCAGAGTGTCAAAACTCTCCTCAATAATTCACCACGTCCGCTTTTACGAGACAGCGTGACCCGAGTGAGACGCGTGTTTGAGGCTGATAAATATTTGAATGTGAGCAGAGACGTCCGCTGGATGTGGGACATTCAGTTCATCTGCTGGAGACGGTGCATCTATTCTGAGCTCGGCCTGCAACACTGACACATGCAGTCAGCTTCCTGTTGGGAGTCTGAACAAGGACTCTGTGAATGAAGCACGACAAAAGATGAAGCCCTGCAGGAGTTTTACATAAAGACAGTGCGGATGAACCACTGCAGAGATCTGAAGTCTCTGCATCATCTTGTTTGGGAACAAACAGGTCACCAGCGTTGTGTTCAGCTGCTGAAGGTCAGAGAGCTGCTGTCTGAATGTTCCTGATGCAAACAGAGAAGTGGCTCTAACGCAACATGCAGACATTTCCTGAGTAACTGATCTCCTGTGGCTGTAGAAGTGGTATTAAACATTGTCCTGCACTAACGAGCAGCGTTCACTCTGAGCAGCTCCTGTTGTTTGGCTCAGAGGACACTCGGCTTCAGTCAGTGCTTCTCACCCTCATGGCCTCCTGTATGTGGTCCTGCCGGACCACCTCTGCAGAGCGGTCCATGTACCACTTCAGACAGCGGATCAGCTCTCTGAAACACAACAACAGTGTTAGATGATGACACAGAGCGTGGTTTTACTCTCAGGACCTGCTCACAACACACACACACACACACACACACACACACCTGCATTCCTTTAAAGAGTGTGTGTGTGTGTGTGTGTGTGTGTGAGCAGTGACGACAGAACCAGCCTGTCAGGTCACAGTCAGTCAGAGTTCAACACTCACTTGTAAGCCAGCGCGCCTGCAAAGTGCTTCTGGATGTACGTGTCCATCACCGGCCTGAAGTGGAAATATTTACTGTCCCTGAGCAGGTTTATGATGAACACCTGAGGGGGGGGGGGGTTACAACACATGAATGGGACACATTAAGCTTCACATGGTCAGACTGGGTTTGTTTGATACAGAAGGAACTACTATCCATCATATAATAAACTCCTGTTGTTATATTTTACACATTTCGACGAGTTGCAAAGACAAATGAACTCTACAAAGACCAGCTCAGTCAGCTGGATGTAACGTCTGTGTGACTGTTTCTTTGTGCTGTCTGCTTCACCCCCCCCCCCCCCTGGCTGTTTGTTTACAGAGCAACAGCAAGACAAACATATGATGCAGCCTTAACACTTCACAACCTGTTAGCTGTCTGCAGGATTAACACAACACTGATAACAAGGCTGTCTCCATGGCCACTCCGGGCCTCCGTACTTCACACACACACACACTCTCACACACACAGACACACACACACACACACACACATCAGCAGTGAAAGTGCTACCTGCAGCAGTGTCATGGTCAATCTGGTTCATTGGCCCCCCCCCACTCGCTCTGCAGGGGAGGCTCATTAGATCACATCGTGCAGCGCTCAGTCCGCCCGTCACCAGACTGTGACAGGCTGAGTGGGGCAGATCCCAGGTCTGTAGTGAGGCGTCACGTCTGAGGGAACTCGCTCTGTAACTTTAGCTGAAATGCTTTGTTATGTTCAGTGAACTGGACATGTGGAGAGTAAATAGTCCTGCAGATTTAGCCTCATCGTGACAAACCCTCAGAGTTATCTCCAGCTCTGCAGAGCCTTTTAGCCTCTTTCAGCTGCTTGTTTTGGTTTCACAGCACACTTCCTGTTTGGTGCTTTCATTTAAAGACCTGCACCACACGCACGGCTGTCATTGCACTGCATAATCACAAAGTATGGCTAGTTAGCATTAGCTGTCAAGCTACTTTGGACAAACCAAACCATGTATCTGCACACTAGTTGAGTGCACGGCCTCTCTCTCAAGATGATGAGACACGACGTCCTGTGAACAAACACAAGGCGAGAGCTCAGATCCTGGAGACGCATTCATCAGATTCACAAAGTGATCGCAGAACAGACTGACGGACGCACGGCAGCCGCTTTTAACACTTTACTTTCTGACAATAAATATCATTTCAGTCAGACAACTCTGGTTTAAAATGTTTAGCAGCAGCACAGAGTTTAACATTTAGGCTCTGAACTCAAAGATCAAATATCTTAAATCTTTAATCTTATTTATGTGCACGTTAACTTGATTTTCATAATAATGTGTTTTTTCTCGCTATGCAAGAAGCTTAAAGTTCTTGAATTAATTGCTAACATGCTAATATTAGCATTGGAACATGTAGCATGTAACACACACAAAAAAGCTAAATCTGCAGAATGCTAAAATATACTCAGCTGTTGTGCTAATTCTGTTAAATATTCTCCAGTATGGATCGGACCCGTCTACCTCATCCACTGTGTCCCACAATGCAAAGCGCTAAACTCTCAGTTATTTCACCTCAGCAGAAACCAAATTATGAACAAATTTAAGGTGAGAAAACATCACTACTTATCCGGTTGCTAGCCTGTTAGCTTACTACAACAAGTTCCCATTAAGGTTAGCGAGTTAGCTAGCATTAGCTTGCAGTTTTCCGTATACTGCCTGTGGTAGCTCATTAGCTGCCGGCATCTAGCTTTTCCAACAAATGCTGCTCTAATAACTTTTTAATTGCTGTGTATTTCCACTTTGCAAAAACAGGAAACCGGCTAACCTTAGCCTAGCACGCTGCAAAAGATGTTAGTTGTACATTCTGCATCCAGCATGAAAGCCAGTACATGGCTGCAGCTTCTAGCGCCTCTGTAGGCAGCTAAGAACTGCAAAGTTAGTTTCTTTTGACCCATCAATTGATTTATGTTTTCTGGTGTGTAATGAGCTTTACATGCTCGCTGTTAGTGCGGTTGGGTACTTTTAGTCTTGTTAAAAACAGTTTCCAGGAGTCAAAGTTCACAGAAATCCCTCAGAACACAAAATGAAAGTTGTGTTGAGGAAAACTTTAAACAGCAACGATGCGTCGGTTGTTATTTTCCTGCAGCAGCAGCAGACCTGACTAATTATGAAAGGAAGTCAGTCTGTGCTAACAGAGATTTAAAGCTAATGAGAAGACAAATGGAGCGGAGGTGAATTTGTTTTCCCCCCCCAAGCATAATCAAAACATGCAGGAATGTCGAGTCATTACCCACATATAATTACCAAGTCATACTTATGTGGAATGGGAAACTTTGGTTAGTCTTTTTTCCTGCTCCAAACCATATTCACCATCCATTTGATTTCACTTTCGGAATGATTACCTATTTTCTCTCTCTGCTCTGAATTGTATTCTGCCATTAGTCTAATAATACATAATTGCATTTTAAAGAGGTGATAGATTATAAATTCGCATAATGAGGACTGCCACCTCATTTATGGCATAAATCTCTGTCAGCATAATGTGTGTCCTTAATAATGCTTGTTCACAGCCTGCCGAATTAATTAAAATCAATTGAACCTGTCGAATAAATCAAGGTAGTAAATTATTAAATTATATTGTGTCGCTTCATGTCGACAAAAGCGGCCATTTATCAAGTGTTTGTGTTCGCAGCTCGACGGCGGAGGTGGAGGAAGCGCTGCGATTGATGAACGCCGGATGAAGTAAAAGGTGAGAGATGGTACAATGAGGCACACCTAATTACCCATGATTCAAAGTGAAAGCAATAGAGTTGTGAAGTAGGTGGAGTTAAACCAAGCAGGAAGTAAAAGTAATTTTAACATCGTTAGCTTTGGATGGAAATGAATCATTAGTACAAAAGATGTGCGTCCAACAATGTCTCTAATGTAAACTAACGTGCAACAGGAAATCCATTTGGAAGGAAACATAATGCAGACTGGAGTTCATTTAATGTTTACGTGATGCAGAAAGAGAGCAGCAGGAACGAGTCCCGAAACCCTGAAGTGAGTTAGCATGTTAGCATGTTAGCACTTCCTGCTCCCTCGTCTGGAAGTCAGTGAGTTTCTTGAACAGGTTTCTGGTTCGATGCCTTGAAATAAGGTCTGTGTTTAACAGTAGCATGTTAGCATGTTAGCTGCTCAGTCAGTGTGCTCCTGCTTCCTGAATAAGTGCTGTGTTTAACAGCAGCATGTTAGCATGTTAGCATGATAGCTGGTCAGTCAGTGTGCTCTTGCTTCCTGAATAAGTGCTGTGTTTAACAGTAGCATGTTAGCATGTTAGCTGCTCAGTCAGTGTGCTCCTGCTTCCTGAATAAGTGCTGTGTTTAACAGC
>JAVQJD010028531.1:0-20963 GCA_036023655.1 Nannoperca australis | reverse complement strand
GGTCTTTGTGTGTGTGGAAGTTGGTCTCGACCGGCTCCATGTGATTGAGTGCCCTGAGATAACTTTGTTATGATATGGCGCTATATAAATAAAATTGAATTGAATTGAATTGAAAGTTTCATGCTTTTGGCCTTTTCTGGCATGGGGGGCGTGGCATCAACTGAGAGGGGCGTGGAACCAACAACAAAGCAGGCTGAGGACCTTCCTCAATCACGTTGCCTTTAGGAAATGTAGGTACTGTGAGAAGTATGACTCAACAACTTTCTATACACCATATCCACGTGATTGGCAGTAACCTCAAATCGAACAAAGTATCAATACTGAAACTCAAGTATTGTATCAGCACTTGTATTGATACAAACGATACCTGACCCTGGTCAGAGCATCAGTATCTGTAAACTGGAGGAATGAAAACCTCTTTCATTATCATTTCCTCTGCAGTATTACTACACACACACACAGAATTTAAGTGTCAGTTTGAAGATTTTGTTTGGACTACACTCTAAAATCAACCTTAGAGAGTTAGATGAGAACATTGATCTTATGTCTGTACAGTAAATATGAAGCTAACAGCAGGAGCTAGTTAGCTTAGCTTAGCAAAAAGACTGGGAACATGGGGAAACAGCTAGCCTGGCTGTCTTCAAAGGTAACAGAATCTGCCAAGTCATTGTGCCTGGCCAAGCTGGCACATAGCCCCCAGTACAATCCTAACTTGTCATTTTTACTCTTCTGAGATATGTTTTCATTAGTGAGCTTTAGAGGTGCTAGTAGGTGGACTTTGTTAGCACTGGACAAAGGCTGTTTCCCAGTTTCAAGCCTTCATGCTTAGTTAAGGTAACCGGCTGCTGGCTGTAGCTTCATACTGAGTGTTCAGACATGAGGGTGGTATCAATCTTCTCATCCAACTCTCAGCAAGAAAACTATTTATTTCCCCAAAAATGTGAAATTACTCTTTCAACATCCAGATGCATCCAAGACTTGAGGTGTTTGGAGACACATTTTGGACACAAAAGAAAAACACAAATAGAAAGCTTCTCTAGCTCACATATAGGAGCAACATAAACAGAGATATACCGTATCTTACAAAAAGGAATTAAGACTCTGAACAGATAGGAGGCGGGCAGCTCAGCCAGAAACATTTTTTGTCACAAATGGATTTTCAAGAGACTTGTGTTCTGGGAACAAGACTGACAGGGTATTTACTGTCAGTTCTAAGGAACCAAAACATTATAGGACAATGTGACACGCATGACAATCAGCTTTTTGGCAATAGAATAAGAGATTGTATTTCAATTTCTATACTGCGGTCCAACTATTTTGACTCCAGACAAAATTTGAACCTCATACCCATCAATGTAATTTACCATTTGAACAAACCAATTGACCAAACTCACCTCAACCTCTATGGTTCCTGACAGAAGAAGAGCCCCGAAGATTATCAGTAAGGAGCCAATCAAAAACAGGAATATTGCCAGTGCGATCGCCTTGTAGGGGACCTTTGGCGGGCTTCTCTTGAACTGTGAAGTGTTCCATTTTTTGACAAAATACAAGACAATAAACAGACACAAAACAGAAGCAAAAGGTTAATCACACTTGCAGGCAGCTACTCATACCTCTGGTTTAATCACAGAAGGCACATTTCCAGGAAGTCATTAATTGTAATTTACTTCCAATGAATTGCCTGTGGCAGCAAAAGACTTACTAATTACCAGGCTCCTGAACAATCCATAGAGCAGCATGAGACACCAGAGGAAATGTCAGGTTTGTAGTTACCCAAGAAGAAGAGCAACCCGCTCACCTGCAAGTCTATGTAACCGTCTTCATCAGCAGCCAGCCGTGAATACTTGACCTTGTTATTGGATGTCCCAGCACCCAACATATTGCTTCTAGTTGCCTTCATTATGGCATAGGAGCTGTTTGGAAAGAGACACACAGACAGGTAATCACCCATAATATATCCACAGAAATCTTTGGGCCCAATCTTATTTCTCAGCCGTACTCTTTAACAATATACTGTTCGCTGCTCATTTTGTACATGATAACATATGGCCCAATACATCCAGAAAGTAATAGCTACCACAGTATAAATGGTATGCCACAATCCCTCATGGTAGACTAGATTTATATCGTCTGAATACATATCTTGCCACACAACCGTGCTGTGAACAAACATCAGTATTAAATAAGCTGCAGTACACCTTCCCAAGTGTGAATCTTAGCCAGACTGACAGTTCTGTAAGAAGATGCTTATCTCTTTTCATTTTGACAATGTCACCTCTTCTTCAGAACATAAACACTGACATTTTTAGCCTGTGTCGTACATAACCTTTCGGTAAACATTAATTTTCACTGTTTAAACAAGGCCAAGGCCACTGACTGACTGTTTAAATTATTTATTAGTAAAGTGATGTGTTTTCAGCAAGCTGTCTAAGTTGTTTGGGGAACTTTTGAACTTTTCTTTTTTTCTACAAAACCTACCTAGAAAGTAAACTATAAGCACACAGCAGATAAAGATTGTCAATTATAATGATGTGAGAGAAGCAAGCATTAATCTAGTTTTTTCAACTAATGAGGGAGACTGCTTTTCATACCACCTGCTTTTTCTTGTATTTATTCCGCACAAGCCAGTCAGCGTTAATAAAGACAATTTAGTTTTTAAGCACTGCTTGCACACAAACAGAGAAGGAAATAGGAAGAATACCACGATGCTGATCTGCCCCAGAGGGACTCAAGAGAAATGTGAATATATGTGATCTGATTTTCCTCAAGGCCTAAGTTTAGTTTATGCCGGAGATTTGGGCTCCATGCATCCATGCACTTAAGCCTCCCCCCACGGGAGACTAAATCCAAGAATAAAAACTGTTGTTCCTGCTTGAACAAAGTAGTAGTAAGGAGGAGCTTTCAGAAACATTCCGTTATTTTGCTGGCAGCTGTCACATCAACTCGCCACAGAGCCTCTGTGATGAGGAAAGCTCCAGGTTATAGTTGTTGTGAAGTTACAGCACATACTGTAGCAAGGGAATACTGTGGATTTAGCAAAAATGGAAGAAAGTGTATACGGGGCCATTTCTGGATGTCCCTGTGTTATCTAAGAAAAACATATGCAGGCTAAAACTACAAATATGTGGGAGTATTTATTAGTATTCACCTGGATTGGTTTCAGAGGGAGCGACAGAAGATGACCTGATCATGTTGCATCTTTTCCTTTGTCTTCTACTTCTAACTTATCATAATGAAACTACGTTGAGCAAATGGGTGATACATTAATGCAAAATAACATCACAAAGTAGGCCCGTTGCGATAATTTCGTTATCGACTTATCTTGCAACATGTGTACATGCCCTCGATCATTTTTGTTGGCCTGTTAAAAGTCCCACCGCTGCAGCAGGGGCGTGTCCAATGCGGAGGGGGGGACTCGCTATACTAAACTATGATTGGCTTACCACCCAGTGAGAGGCGGGACCTAGTTTGAACAGTTTTGATAGATTTTGATTTGAAATGCGGATAAAGTGCTTACAGCATACGTTACCATGGCGATTTACCACCGTCGTAGAACTGAAAACCCAAGGTTAAACCTGGAGACCTGAAGTACAGGCCTCAGTTCAAGTGATAACAGGTTCGACCGGAAGTGCTGCCCGTATCCTGTCGGTGCCCACATGAACTAGCTGGGCTGTTCAGACGGGACGGCTCGCACTGTGCAGCGTTAAGTTTCGGCATATGTGAGCTTTAAAGCCGCACTCCACAGCTCCGGGGTTCTCCGGAGTTCTCGATACTGCCCATCGTGTTTAAGTGTTTGTTTACATAAGAATGAATGTGAGCAACATTTTAGACAGTCGGCTGCCAACTGTCCTCTCGCCTGCTGTCTTGAGGCGGGGCTCAGAGCTCCTGCACACAGTGACAGATGAAGATAAGGGGTTGGGCTGCTCTACTGGAGACTAGGTGTTTAATTGATGCTTTTCCAACGACTACATCATTCCAAGAATAAGTGGACCAATGGACATGGTTTCTAAGCCGCATTCCACAGCTCTGGCGTGGCAATCTTAAATGACATTAAAAGGACAATCATTACATTACATACAATACAATATTTCTGGGACAATATATCGTCCAACAAAAGTAATTATCGTGACAGGCCTATCACTAAGTACGGTGTTACACCAAGTATCCTTCCACTAAGTAAGAGCCTCCAGAACAGCTTTAGTGCTCCTGATCATAGATCATTACAGTTTTCTACATTATATGGTGTGTTTTAAAGACTGATTGTGATATTTATAGACTAATGTATTTACATTTAACAGCTTTTAAAGAATGGATATGGAAAGCTAGTATTTATACATAAAAAAAGTCTATTACAAAGTATATAATTGAACACTTAAACATCAAACAATCACATAAGAGAGAGACTTAATCACATGTGTATTGGGGGGTTCTGGGGGATTTAGACGTATGGCAGCATATCTAAACTAAACCCCGGTTTAAAACTGGTTTTACGCATGATTCATGTTTTGTACATGGCAGTTCTTTATAGTTAAACACTGTAGTTCACAACAGATTTCTTTTTAAACATTTTTTATAGTGTATTAGCATACTGTGCTTGTATTGTTCTAATACAGTTACATGGATTTAAAGTACACTATGTGATACTTTTTTAACTTGTGCCATGTTTTACTTTACTCGTCTAATAAGCTGTATAATATATCACATAACACGAGTTTTGGAATACATCTCCCAGAAGTGTTAGTTTGAATCCGCATTCGTCCACTTACCTGTTATGTAGCTAGCTCAGGTTAAATCACCGTTACACAGGGCTAATTACTGACGAGTATAAATTAGCTTCTGCGCATTCATACCATTATGTAGCTGAGGCGTTTGTCCACCGCGGAGTGAACTGCTAACTTAACCTGCTTTGGTTGTTTATGTAAACACTCGTATCTAATTAGCTGGAGCATTAGCTTTTTAGAAGTTAAGCTATCAAAAGCTAACTAACGTAACTTGACGTGCACTAATATGTTCATTTAAAACTCGTCTTTCTCCTTGTTCCTCTCTTACCTTCACTTGAGGTACAATAGACACCGTAAATGTTGTTATCTAGCGCAGACTGTTCCTCTACGGCGCCACATATACATTGTTGACATTGATGGAAAATCTACGTCAACTTCCTTATTTGCAAGCAGTGCGCACGCGCAGAAAACTTGTCCGATGGTATCTTGTGCAAGTTCACAGGATTCGTGTCCAAGTTGTCCATCCATATGGTGTTGTCCGGTTTTATCAGCTAAATGTAGAAAATTATAAAAAATAAACGTTTTGCAGCGGAATGACCTCTTTCACTGATTTAGTATTATTAATGGATCATTATTGTTGATAATTCACTAATTTAATGTTGTGGCAGGTCAAGGTGGGGCAAATGTTAATGAATGGATAGACTATTCGATTGTTTAATCAATGACAATTCTACATTGAATATTAGATTATGTTAAATAAGCTATAATGGAGTAAAGTTTCCCACTAAACATAGAGTAGAGGTATAAATCATATTAAAATGGTAACATGCCTCAAAACTGTGTACAGTAATTTAATAAATTTACTTAGTTACATTCCACCAACATATTATGATTAGATATGTATTTCCATCCTGGAAAATGTTTTCTTCTCTGTCCTTACCTTGGCCAAACTCCTGTCTTTTCCTGAATGCGTTTCAGTAAGCAGCCATGTCATCTCCTTCTCCTCATCCTTCAGTGACTTACACATTATTGACAAACCTGAACATGTTCAGCAAGAAACAATTATTTTTATCTCTTTCTTTTAATAAGACCCTAATCTAATCTGATACATTTTACGTGGTGTATTGGTTGCTGTGCGTTTTTGTCTTTACGATGCATGCAAGCCCACAAAGATGTGCAGACTACTAACAAAGGTAACGGAAGGTTAGGCATCTTCACCCTCCACTCAAAACTACAGGCATGTAGTCTTTAAAAATGTCCCTTGGGTTTGCCAGTGCTATTTCTTTTTGTTAAATGTTACATTAGAATCTACTTTATTTGTAGCGTTATACCATATACTTTTACTATACTATTAAATCTGTTTAATCTCTCATACTCCAGTCTGTAATCACATTGCAGTCTATTTGCTGATTGACTCTGCAGCTGTAAGTAAATGGCACTGTACTTTCAGAAAAAGATCCTTCAGTTTCAGATTTCTACAAAGTGGATTGCCTGTCATGACATGTCAGTCACATTATTAGTGTTAAACCGATATGAGTTTTTCAAGTCTGATATTACAAATGTTTTTGTTGAGAAGTTGCTAATAGCTGTGATTTTCTAAATACATAAATACATTCATTTAGTATTTCCACCAGATTTATTTTCTTTGCATGGTGACAACTCAGCAGTGCAATGAAAGAACGACTCTCTCTGCAAACCCACGCAAACTCTTTTGTATTGTGAAGCTCTCTGATGGAAAATAGATCTACTGCAGGCTTTAAGAACTGTTTCAAAGTTGCTCTGCATTGAACCCCCATCATCATATATAGTTAACAACTTCCTGTCCTGATATGTGAATGCACTGTGCACCAGAAAAGAGGTATTTAGAGTCTTTTACCGTAGTATGTGGTGTATGTGCTGTAAGGCTGCAGCAACACATTTCCATAAAGCAATAATCTTCTCTTGAAATTGGTTTCTTGTTAGTGTGTCAACCACTTGTTCCAACTGAGAGTGAATCAGCTATGTTAGCTCCAGACATTTAGATTTGAAAGTGCCATAAACATTCATCAGTCTGATTTGGAGAAATGCAGCATGTTCCGATCAAATCATATCAACTGAGGAAAAACATTACTAATGATTGCTTCACTGCCAAACTAATCTCATCAGCCTTTGCAGACTATCAGCAGCATTAGCCACCCTCCTCCAGGTGTTGCTTCTTCTTTCAGAGGGAGTCAGAATCAGACAGGAAAAGGATGTTCACACAGTTTGGGAAATCCAGATACAATTACAAATAAGTTATCTTTTAAAGACAAGCCATGAAGCCACATTCATGAGTCACAGGCACAAGAGATCGTGGTGGCGCTAGAGGGTAAAGTCAGTTATTAGGATTCATTGTCTGGTAACCATGAATGTCTACAATTATTTTAGAACCAGGTGCCGCAGCTGCTCTCCAACAACTGCAAGACCACGGGCATGATGGGAAACACCTGGCTTTCGCCTGATGATAGAGCTGATTGGCTCTTAGTTTTGACCACAAACATCACATTTTGTAGAAAAGCGTAGTTTTCTGTGTAATTGTAATATTTAATTCTAGATTGTTGCTATATGTTGTGCAATTAAGGTTTAATCTGTTAACCAACATATGTTGTGTGGTATTATGTTGATGATAATAATAATAATAATAATAATAATAAAGGTAATTTCAGCCATAGCTATCTGAACATGGTCTGAAAACTACAGGCAGACTACAGGTGGATCTAACAGGATGTAAATATTTCTGGGACTTCCTGTATATTCTTCAACTTGACAGCTGCGTTTTGTCATCGCCCCCTGTGTCTGCCACCTTGATCTCGTACACTTTCCAGGCAAGGCGCAGTTCATCTCGATTAGCCTAATAATAAGGCGACACAGGCATCTTTATTAATAATCGTATCTGCTTTTGAAATAATGGCATATTGCACACCTCAGTCTTCTTTATTAAAATCCAACAAAAATCCCAACACATTGAGCACAAATCAAGTACAAATTGAATCATTGTGATCTTCCTTTATTCACATGAAGAACACCCAAAAAACTTCCTTCATGTCCACACCATTTTGGGAAGCCGCAGTAGTAAGAGTGAAAAGCACATAACTGCAGGGAACAAACACTTTCAGCCTGGAGTTGACTGTGTTGGCAGGAAACCAGGGACCTTCGCTGAGAATTTACTGTGCTCAAATATGAACTCTATGCTATCATAAATAAGACTACACATTTAGGACTACACTACTTTGATCACTGTGAGAAATACAGACAGAATTGGGCAAATCAAGTGAAAAAACTAATGGAAAAAGCTTTATATCATAACCTCCATGCAAGCCATTACTAACAGAATGATATGACGTGTTCAAGCTATATCAGCAACATTTCTTACTTTCTATATTAAATCAAAAAGCACATCACCAGCCCCCACCACAACTGAGAAATGTATGAACAATAATAAAGTCAGAGAGCAAACTAAAATTCAACTCTCACCAGAGAACCTCAGGTAAACACTTTCTCCGAACTTTTTCAAACACCTCTGGTCAACTGTGTTTTTAAAAAACTCCCAACTTTCTTCATTATTTCATAGCCATTCAGACACATTTAATAAAATAGATACAATCAAATGAACAAAAAGTCTCGAGTTCCACAGTGCACATGCATTGAACCATCTATCAAAGACACAATGGCACTTTAATAACACAAATGCCTGTTTCAGTCTCTGGTCATCAGAAAGTGCTGAAAATTGCTGCTTAAAATGAATACTAGAATTGCTGCCAACGTTTGCCTGCAGCTACCATGGAAAATATTACATGGCCTGAGCCATCCTATTCTTTATACTTACAAGATATTCACTCCTGCTGCCGCTGCTCCAGCAGTCATAAAGAAAAACTCTGGAGATGTATGGCAGAGCGGGCAGGACATCCTGTTCACCTCGACAGACCCATAATGTCCCTGTTGTTGTGTTGTGTAGTTTGGTTCTGCTCATTTCTTTCTTAAACTGTAAAGGTGTTTTGTCTTGTCTCCACACAATGAAGAGAATTAATAAAATGGGAATTATATAGGAAATAGTTTTTTGGCTGATGGTCTCCTTGTTATACTATGTAATTTGGTCGACATGTGCCCCGTTTTTTGCCTCTCATATCATCAACAATTACAGGCACAAGTTATGTTCTGCCAAGGCCAAAGTCAGATCTTGGGTAAAAGAGCATGATCTTATCAATTGTGTCAAAGGTGGAATAAACTACCTGACACTACAAGAGTAAGGGCTACAAATAGTTACAAAAACAAATAGTTCATTATATATAAGGAGAGTTCCCTGCTGTTCCAGGACAAATACTATACAATGTTTGGGCTAATTATGGGTTTTACGTGTTTTACTTTTACAAATATTGTTTGTTTCTGTGTGCATCTATAAAGTGATGTTTTTATGTTTAGGACTCTTGGAAGAATAGCCCAGTCAGGCAAAAAAGGAGATCCTAATAAAAAGAAAAAAATCCAATCATATTTTTGCCATTTTACATTTATGACTTTCAAAATTATGTTTGGTTCATGCATTCTACTTTTGTATTTTTCCTTTCCTTTCGAGGTTTTCAGGTTTTCGTGTAGACATGAGTAGTCCACCTCATTTACATCAATAAAGAGATATACTAAATATTAGAAAATCCTCTTAATATAACAATAATATTCAAAGCCAGCAAAAGACCGTAAAGTTGAATCAACACTGGTCTTTCATCAAACCTTTCAACATATAATCTTCATGAAGGTAAGATTTATTGTGTTCTGATACTGCAGATGTATGTATCCACAAGTGGATGTATGCATGTATGCATCTGTGTGTGCATGCAAAAGAGTACATTTTTGGTTGCATTTCTGCAGACATATTTATGAAAATATGTGTGTACATATATTGATTCCAGTTGTTTGTGTATGTTGGTTTGTGTCCTGACATATACATGTACTGTATATGACTGGAAGATAAACATGTATTTATATTATGCTTACTATTTCTATTTCTTTCCCTTTGAGTGGCAGTGGAAGAAACTTTGATTTGTATTTTGAGTATGCAGCAGTTCTTCAACATGCATCAAGCAACCTGTCATTCATCTATGTGTGAAGCATGTGAATATATTCAGGGAAAAATGAATAAAGACATAACCCACTGTTTCCTGTCAAAAATGAGAAACTAGTCAATCTTAAATGTTGCTAGAATCTATCATCTTAATTTATCTCAAAGCTAAACTTCTGATAAATCAATAGTATTTAACTGAAGCAAGCAGAACTATTTGATGATTCAAAGCAGACATATACAGTTTGAAAGAACATCACCTGTTTGCAAATAAACGTAGCAACTACTACATTTTTGCAATTAATAGGACATTCAAGTTGGCTTAACCAAGTCTCTGCCATTAATTGCATAGCATTGGCTGTCTTTCCATTTCATTTCCATTAAAGTTTTTTCCTCTTATTGCCCCAACTGTTGATGTTTCCATCCTTGTTTGCTGTCAACCCCACAGGCTTTATAAGTTAATGAAACTGTCAACCCCAGAAGCTTTATAAGTTAATGAAACAAAAGTGCTCATTTCAAATTCCATTTGCCCATCTCTAAGTGCATTCCATGATTAATTGGACCCACCATATCTTTCTTTCCCCAAACAAGTCCCCCTGGTATCAGAGTCATCCACCAGCATCTCTGCAGAGCCCTGGCCAGCACAGAAAATCAAATTAGGATTGACATCATTTCTCTGAAAAGCCTACCTTGCTGTGTCTACACGGGGAGAGAAAACATTGTGTCATACAGTTGATGGATGTAAGTGCACCACCCGTCTCTCTCTTAAAATTAACTGTGGTCTAAGAAGAAAGCTGCACAGCGATGTGAGTCAGTTTCCCTGCTCAGCTATCAGAGCTCAAGCTTCTGCTGCTTGTGTGCCAGCAGCTCAGGGCATTGAGCAAGTTGCTGAGCCTGCTGGGAAAATGATAAAGCATACATTTTAGACCCATAGTAAAAGATGTAGGAGGTTTCACTGAGACCATTTTCAAATCATTATCTTCTGTTACCCAATACCTGAGATATTAAAGCTGCATTGAATTATTTGTGGCTACTAGGGGGCAGAAGAACTTTAAAACAAGCTGATAGACCTGACATATCATTACAATGTAAAACTGTAATAGCTAACATGTTAGCAAACAGACAGTATTAGCAGGCTATATTAGCATTTATATTGACTCGTGTTTGTGTGGGTGTCTTTTTTTGTTATATATAACCTCTACTTAACCAGGAATTTCCTTGAAATTTAAATCTATTTTTCAAGGGAGACCTGGCCAAGATAGCTCACCATTGCAAACTTCCAAAAAGTACAGAAACTAGAGCCTGTCAAAAAGAGACTAGGAAAAACATAATAAAAAATCCAACTTGGAATAGCATATGCACTCTTCAGTTACATAGTTTTTTGTCAGAGCTTTGAACTCTCCCAGGGAGAAAAGTCCAGCATTCACTCTCCCAGAGATTTTTATCTTTGCTTTGGTCTCCACAAACTCCTGAGAGAAATATCTGGCTCTTTGGCTGTTAAATGTTAAATATGTAGCTAGTTAGTCAATATCTGTTTGTTGCAAAACCAAAACAGTGAGCAAAAAGAGGCTAAAAAGCAGAGTTGGGTGATAATTCTCTGTGGGTTTGGCACGAGCGATACCTTTCACATTACTCCAGTCATTTGATTCAGTGCTGATATACAAATATTGATGCAATTTTAAGAAAAAAATCCTTGGACTCTGTAATGTCTTCTTCTCCTAGAAGCTCACATCACACACAAACGTCTTGCAGGCATTTGGCAGTAAGGCAGAATATTATTAGCATATAATTCAGCAAACTTTGTTTCATGAGCTGAGTGAAGCAAACAAACATCCATCCTTTACAGACAGTAGAGGATGCACAACCCTATGCACAGAGGTTTTCAAGACTGACAGTTTTAAGACTGACAGGATACCAGTTTTAAGTTTATACAAACAAGCCACTGAAATTATTACCATAAGTAATAGTTTATGTGTGGACCAGATGGACACAGCTGTGAATTTTTTGTAATATTTCAGACATTACAGATGTTTAGAAATTGTTTAGTAGCATGCCAGAGGACTTAAAGTGCCATGGTAAAAGAAATACATTGCTAATGTAAAAAAGGCACGGTGCAGGCAACAGATGTGCATATTGGGGGGGAGTATACTAGAATCTTCATGTTTCTGCTGAGGCTTGAAAACAGTCTAATACACAGGAGAGTCGGACAGACCTAAGGAATAAGATTAGGGCCATATAATGGAGACGTTAAGGTTTTCAAAAGATCATCAGCATGACTGATTGATGCAGGAGGTCTTTATTAGAATTAAAGATACAATGGCTATACAATCGTTTTAAAAGCCTTTTTTGGCTATGAGGTTTATTTTACATGGAAAATAACATAATAGTTATTTTCTTAAATGGCTATAAATTGTGAAGTGTGAACTCATGGTAAAACATCAGCCGCCCTCCTCCCAACTTGATGTATAATTTCCCTTTATATTCCCATCCTGCAAAGTTGCCATTAATACTTAGCTGAATATATTACAAGTTTAAGGAGTTCTTTAAATAGTTTCTGAATGTCATGTCTCTTTTTCTCATCATAGAAATCATGCAGGATGCTGGTGTTCAGCCAGCCTCACTCCAGCATTCAAGCAGCAAACTGGATGAACAATTAGGCGCACTAATCTCATGAGGGCAAGCCTTTACCTCCCCATGAATAATTTAACATTTAACCAACTTGAAGCTGATAACAACGAAATGTATTTCCCTCTGCCAAGCGGAGGCTGAAGCTGCGCGTGTTTGCACTCCTCTGGCAATAAAAGGAGAGAGTAGGATTTTCCCAAAATGTAATCAGTTTAACGTCTGGAGTCGGCCAATGTGAGAGAACATCAGTTACGAGAGGATGCCCTGAGTGCTTCACTGCAGTAACATCTTTCTGAGATATCTGTCTGCCCAAAGCGAGGAACCTGACCTTTAAAGTAAAAGAGTTTCTTCTTTTGTTTGTTTGTTTTTTTGTTTTTTTGTTGACAAAGATAACACAGGTCAAACAAGAAACCTGCAGACAGGCGCTGAATACCGCAAACAGAAACATTCTCAACTATGGGATGCATGACTGACCAAAAAGTCTGCTCTTGTCAGATAAATTTCAGGGCCAAAGACATATCCTTCTTTTATTACATAAGCACCAGTGTGAGTTGACTTTTGCAAGCAGCCGATCATGGGAGGAAGAAACACTTTTGTTGAAGACTAAAGTGAAGTTTGAGTGCTTGAGTTGTTCTCTAAACCTGGAAAAAGGACTGTCAAACTGTCATTTTAGGGAAGGAACACAAGGTTTTTCAACACAACGTATAACTTCATAGTCTATATCTGGTAGAACTTAGCATAACCTATGCAAATGAGCAGACAAGTTCAGAAAGAGGTTTAAAGACCAACGCAAAAACAGTGCCTCAGGCCTCAGCGTTTAAACCTCTTAGATCTTCACATCGAGCACCTTGACATAAACCTTAAAAGTGTGTCTTGAGACGCAGGTGGTTTTTATGTTTGGTGACACTTGTTTTGTCATGAGTCACAATTTATTAAACAGACACAGCTGATATATTCTTGAACAACTTTAATAAAGTGTCTGGGATGGGGACTCTTGTTAAGAACAGAGTGTGTGTGTGTGTGTGTGTGTGTGTGTGTGTGTGTGTGTGTGTTCTTTCATTTGAGCTTTCAATTACTAGTTTTGAGATTGCCAGTCAGGTGCAGATCGATCAAGTCCATCAAACCTCAACAAGCTGCACTACTCTTCAACATCAACATGCCATGATTTATTCTGCCTTATCCTGCCTTTATCATGGTGTTATATGAGATGGCTTCCAGTTTCTCAATATACACACAATGAATTAGTCATGTGACTTTAAAAAAGGAAATAAAATTACAACAAATTTTCAGGACTAATGTTAATAATGGCTTGCATGGAGGTTATGATCAAACAAAGATTCTACTTTCATGAAGGTTGTGGAGTTCAGATGTTTGAATCATAGAGGTGCTGATTCAAATTCTTGCTGTGGAATTGTATTGTCTTATACTGAGGATGGTCGACTAACTATTTACAGATTAACAATTAGAACTATATTTTTCAAAATACATTTTTTTACTGTTTGTACAACATTTTAATACATTTCATTTTGGACCAAAGTGGTGGACCGACAGACCAACATTGCCATTCATGCTGCAACACTGCTGGAAAAAAGACCTACAGCTGACATCAACACATCCCTCCCTTTGAAACACTGAAATAATGGAATGCAAATTTGAAACCTCTGCAGAGCCCTGCTTGGGCAAAATTAAATGTATGCTCTTACACCATGCAGTCAGATAGAGGTCACACAAACATTAGCCACCTCTATGGTTATGGAAATGATCTTAAAATTCCAGGTGCATCATCAAATAATCATCTACAAACTCTTATGTTCCCCGTTACACTCTGAGGCTGTGCAGTTTACCATGAGATGAATCTTAATAGGCAGTTTCTGTTCACTGTTGTCAAAGTCTGGAATAAACATGAGTTTACTGAATGAAGCCAACACTCAACATTACAATGGATAACAATCCGAATGTTGATGGGCTCCACATTGTGTGCTTCACCTGGCAAACCGACCTCTCTGTTGTCAATTTGATCAAAGAAAATGCAACCATGTTTAGGCTTAATTTCCAAGCCTAAACATGGTTTAACATGGTACACATAATTTCTTTTTGTAATCCATGTCAATTCCACAGATTCTAAAGAAAACAATACTTTTTATCCTCAGACGAGAACAAGGAGGAGGCCAGTGTAAGGACAATCTGAGACAGCCCCAAATGAACACTCTAAGCTGCAATATAAACTCATAGACTAGAAAGATCCATTCCCTAGATCAATACACCCGCCGGCAGCAGATTTCTGAGACAACTCTGTTGTTTGAAGATGAATGCATCACCCTGGCATTCGAGACAGATAAGAAAAGAATCTCAACGTGAACACTGCCGCCAGGGCCCTGTGGCATCTGAGACACCTGTGGTCATGTCACGGAGCCGTCGCAGCAGCCATAAATAACTCAACGTGAAACAATAACCTGAGAGGAGAAATAGCCTATTTGTCATCCTTGGCGTTTTAGTGATATACTGGACCACTCCCAACCCTCTGCCTCAGTACATTTGTTGTCCCTCTGCAAAGTAAAGACAGGCGCCACCAGGGCTGAGCAAATCTCTTCAGCTCCTGGAGCAGCACATATTCACCTTCATCTTCTGACTAAGTCCTACAAATAGTGCACTTTGTGGCAACAGTATGGGGAAGGCTTCAGGTAGTTCAGGTTCAGGTGTCTACAAACCAGTTTACCAATATTACCACAATTCTCATTCCTGTACCCCACATATGGTTTACCAATGTTAGTCTGACTTTCTTGTCCTGTCTTGTTTGTGGCACACTCGAGCCAATGTGTTTATACTCGACATAGATCTTTACAAACGTCACAATTATATGTATAGTGTCACTTTAGAAAATTACTAAATCCAGTTTGTTTCATTCTAACGCGATAGTGGATTCAGAAAGTTCCACATCACCGGCAACTATCTTGGTTGTTTACGAGTTACACTCCTCTGTATAGTCATTGTACAAAACCTGCCCCATAATAATAATAATATTAATAACTTTATTTATATATCACCTTTAAAAACAAAGTTTACAAAGTGACAGACAAAGCAAAAGCAGCATACACAGAAAGCCAAACAGAAAAACTAATACAAAAGCAAGACAAAAATGATCAATAAATACAAATACAAATAATTCAAAACATTAAAAGAAATTAAAGGATGATGAAAAGAAAAGACAGCATCACATAAATGCAAGTCTATGAAAATGGGTTTGAAAAAGTGATTTAAAAGAAGTTACTGATTCTGTGAGCTTTATTTCCTCAGGCAGGTCATTCCAAAGCCGAGGGGTCGTGATGGTCACCTTCACATTTAAGCCTTGACTCTGGAACAGAAGGGCCCCACCCAAGGATCTAAGGCTGTGAACTTGCTCATTTGGGGTCAATATTTCTGCTATATCGCTTGGGGCTTGACCCAAACATGCTTTAAAATTGATCAGTAAAAAAAAATCAATTCTAAATCAAACAGGAAGCCAGCGAAGAGAAGCCACGAATGGGGTGACGTGATGTCGTCTCCTAAAACCACTAAGACGCCGAGTTGCTGCGTTCTGAACTAGTTGGAGGCAAGAGAGTGACTTTTGATTCATGCCAGACAACCGTTTAATAGATAAACGGTTGTGAGACACTGGTCGGCTGGAAATCTGTCTGAATGGGATGTGGGACCAGTTGCCAAGCCAGAGTAAATAAAACACGAGCTCATAGATTAGTCTGGTTTCCAGGCTAAGTATTTACAGCAGCAAGACCGTTTATGTGTGATCAATTGAAAATAAACTAGTGCGTGTGTGTGTTCATGGTAATGAAGGAGCATATAACTAACTGATGTGTTTTTAATAGTTTTTTGGACACTGAAGCTCTATGGCACAGAGGGATAAGATGTATCACATTGGCTACACAGACAGTGGCAGTATTGCTTTTAACTGGTTTGGGGTATTTTGAGGTATTTTCGTGGGTTTTGTTAATTATCGAGAGATCTAGAAATCTAGAGATCACAATACTTATCCTTTAAAACCTATACTATATCCTGTATAGATGTTGTTAGCCAAGTTAGCTATAAATTCCAAGTGCGTTTTTGTACCTTAAGATTTTATTACTCCAATTTGTTATGTTTTGTGTTTTTTTTTTATGAATCCCTTCCATGTTACTTGTAATAAACTTTTACATAGTAAGTTTGCTTTAGCTATTAATGAGTATTATTGTACAGTAAGAGTGCGGAGTCACACAAGGTAAATACATGAGCAGGGCACGTGAACACCCACTGATGAAATGGCAGGAGTGGCTCGGGCAGGGGGCGGGGCCTGCTGGGATCAGGTCGGGTGGTCCACTATGACTTTCTCTCTCAGTAGAGGAGGCAGAAGGATGGCAGGAGGAAGGCAGGAGGGAGGCAGGAGGGAGGCAGGAGGGAGGGAAGCACTCCGTGCTGTCTGTGTGGCGGACACAATAGCGCATGACTGCTTTCAGAGAAAATTAGCGTGTAAAGTGTTTCCCTTTTTTAAAACTCGCTGCAGTGAGATGTCTGAAGGAGGTAAGACTCTGATTCTGTTTTGTCTTTTCTCATCATCCTACAGCGTACTCCACTGGCTGAGTGACTTCTTGATTTCCATAATGGATCATTAATTATTTGTAATCAGGTGGAGATTGTTTTTTTCCTCTATTGGCCATGGATGAGCACCTTGTGAAAATTGCTTCATATTCACCATCAGCTGGTTGTGCTAATTCATGTAGCCTAATGTTCAGTGTTTGTTTATTCCTTGCATATTTCAAAAGTATTGAAACATGATGAAAGTGAAGAGCAATGTTCACAATATATAATGCACATAAACAACAGGCTGTTTGTTTTGCAGCCTCATTTAGATTTAGATTCAGAACACTTCCCTTCAATAGGTAAACCACCTCCATCTAAAAACACAGATTGGTTATAAAATGAAATTAGTAATATTTTATGAAAATAAAGACAATGATGAAGTCTGCAAAAGGCTCATGGTTTGAAGCTTAGGAAAAATAAACATCCTCTGGGATACACTACATTTGCCATTTGGGAATAAACATTAACATAAACATCAAGTCAATTTTATTTATATAGCCCAACAAATCACACATTTGCCTCAAGGGGCTTTACAGTCTGAGCATACGACACCCTCTGTCCTTAGACTCTCAAATAAGGTAAGAAAGCACAAGACAAAACACTTAACTGTCCTTCCTGAAGGGCAGTGTGTAGCTACGGTGTTCATGGTTGGTAAAACATAATGATTAATGTCATGGAGGTTTTGATTATGATCTTCAGGCAATGACTGTTTTCCACCCGAAGAGTACAGCTTTTTAGAAATGGACTTCAAATGTTCATCACAATAGTGCACTGCTCCTCCAGAGACCTGACAGAAACAGTAATATATTACAGTGTTTGCAAAAGAAAACACACAAAAAAGATTTATGAACTGTACAGCGGCCTACACTGGCAGCGGAATATATTAGCATGTTGAGGAGAGTCATGTGTGTACTTGGTTGTTGGTTTTCATATGACATCGTCACCTGAGGGAACCTTATTGTAGACAACATTTAAGGGAATTTATCTCAGTGGTGGTGTTGTGGCCAAACAACAACACTTTATGGTTTCAGACTCTCATATGTGAGGATTTGCTGCTTTTCTCTGTTTTATATCATCATAAATACCTGTTTTTTTGGGGGGAAATGCTGGTTGGACAAAACAAGCACTTTGAAGATGTCTACTGTACACGGGCTCCTTGATACATGATTGATATATGCCAAATCTGTTAATCAAACAATAAAGTGATACATTTCCAAGGAAAGAAAATAATGTTAGATCCAGCCCTTTCCTGTGTGCAGACTAATGAATCAGATGTGTTTCAGGTCAGGCAAAGTGCTCAAGCATAAATCTTTCTTTTCTACAACCTTCGTGAAATATGTTGAACGTATGGGGATTTGTGTAACACAATGCAGAGGACTCTCCATATGTTGCACAGTGATAGCAAACAGGACCTCCTGATCTGCTGCACAGAGTAAATGTCATCAGAAAGACAGGTGTTAATATTAACATATTATTAGCATTATCCTTGTGATAATACTGCAGTCCTATGCCTGAGAACTGCTGCTCTAATTGAATCGGCTACATTAAATCATCAGGCTAATTTAAACCATTTACTACTCTCACTTATAATCTCTCTCCTAAAACCAAAATCCTAATTATGATTCCAATCATAGATTTAATTGGTTGGCTTGTGTGAATTCTGTAATGGTCACTCTGACAGACTGAGGAGGCTAACAAGAAAGTTTCTTCAAGGGCATCGCACCATCTTTCCATGACATCCACTAATGCCATAAGACTTTGGATTTCAGATGTAAATTGGAGCGTAATGATGCTTGCTGATAGCTTTTAATCAAATATTAAAACGGAGAATGGGAGATGTATGCAGTCTCACTGTTGGGGTGAGATGCAGGTCAGCTATAAGAGAAAATGGCCTTTGGGGAAGTAACTAGTGATGATTTTTATTATCTAATAATCTCTACATTATTTTATTTTCAACTAAATTGAGTAAACGTGTTTTAAGCCCATCACAAGTTCTAAGAGGCCAAAGTATTGTCTTCATCTTGCTAGAAAAGCAGCAATTTAAATTACTGGAATGAGCAAATATTTGGTATTTTTATTTGATAATAAGTGAAAGAATGTATCAGTTATGACTGCTCCAGAAAGGTGGTTAGATCAAATACCTTGATATTTTGATGCTGTCTTTCA
The DNA here is from genome assembly GCA_036023655.1 of Nannoperca australis. Taxonomy (NCBI): domain Eukaryota; kingdom Metazoa; phylum Chordata; class Actinopteri; order Centrarchiformes; family Percichthyidae; genus Nannoperca; species Nannoperca australis. The sequence goes on along the minus strand of JAVQJD010028531.1, from coordinate 1,775 downwards.
TATAGAGTGGTGCAGGAATGAGCCCTAAAACCTGGAAATGAGTTAGCATTTCTGCACTTCCGGTTCCTTCGTCTCGAAGTCAGTGGGTTTCTGAATGCGTTTTGGTTAGATGTCTGAAATAAGGTCAGAGGTTAACACAAACTGGAGAGATTTATTATGTTTAGTTCCACGACAAAAAAATATGTCACTATATACCCCACTCTTTTACGTGTCTTAAAAAACTAAATGAGATTACAGAGGTTGACAGGGACATTCAATTTCATCAGAAACACCGAAACTAATCTCCTCTTTATACTTGCACTAATTCTAGGCAATTCTAATTCAAACTTTACCAAAGGCTTTTGTAAAAGAGGTGAGCCCATGAATTCAAATTTCAAGTTAGAAGCTCAGTGGTGGTGACGTTAAGGTCCAGTGACCGTGGAGTGGTTTGTTTAAGGCCTAGCATTGGCTTGTTACTTTTACGCTTCATAAATAATTTAACTGGTGTTCATTTGTTATCTTGCTGAACAAAATGTGAGTATCATAAACATTTGTTTGCCAAAGAGCTTATTTTCTGAGAATAATCCAAAATCCAATGAAAATATCCTATTGCCTTTTTGTTGAGGGCACATGGGCGACACTAACTTCCAGGTTGACCTAAAAAAATGCATCATCCCTGTGGAACTCTATAGGACAATATAGGTCAGTTGACTCACTTGAGTATTGTAGGACAATTTATCTTACCTCAGTTGCCCCTGCAGTTTTGTCAAGACACAAGCAGCTCAACAACATTTCCATTTTGTCTGGTAATCGTCTTTTCTTGGGGGAAGAAAATTGTGAATAAATGACGGCAAAACCTCACACGGGACTGCGCTGGAAAGGGTCAATAATGGAGCAGTCATTTAACACATCTTACACCACTTCATCATTTTGCCACAGCGCTGCTATCACCCTGCCCCGTCCACACTATTACATGCATGAATGAAACATGAAGCGGAGGTTTTACTTTACAGAGAGGAGAGAGAATGTTTTCAGCCGCAGGAAGGCGCACAGCACATGCTAATAAAATGTATTGTGTCAGCCAAGCAGCTTCATGTGTCACCTACCCCAGACTTGCTGCTCTGGCTTTTCACTTCATGAAAGACTTATTCATCTTTAAATACAGATTGCACTGCCTTGAGACATACAGCACAGTACCGCAGAACTTAGGAATACTTCCTGACATGTTGCATTTCTCTGTATAACCATGGTTGAATTGTTTGTACGTTATTACCTCAGGTCATTGTAAATCTATTTCCTGCTTGACACTTTTCACAGCAACAGTCCTCAAATACAGGTGGGCTGAGGAAATAAACTTTTTAGATGCGGGTAATCTCTTTGCTCAGGCACTTCACCGCGCTGAGAAATCCCATTACGAGTCAAAATGTATTCCAAATATCACTGTGTTTAGCTATTCTGCTGAAACAATCTGAGATATCCATTCCCCAGTTTTATTTCAATTCCCCCTCTGGCTGCTGATCCCAGCATCAAGTGTTTGTTTGGGTGGATTTTGTTGGCTTCGTGGTGGGATGTGCAGCGAGCGCAAGCCTTTGATCCTGCACGAACACGTGACAAACATGAATCTGCTCTCCGAGGGCTTTATAGCGGCTGCTTTTTCATTCTTTTTTTCCTCGTCGGCTTTTATCTCACCCAGTGACATCCTGGATCTCTAACACGTACTGAGTGGGACTATCAGCGGGCCGAAAGCCTTCGCACCGATAATATCGTGGGGGGGGGGGGGCGGGGGGGGGGGGGGG
>JAVQJD010028527.1:0-16005 GCA_036023655.1 Nannoperca australis | reverse complement strand
ACACACACACACATGCACACACACACACACACACATGCACACACCTACAGGGTCTTTCAGAGTTTCCAGTTCTCCCACCTGCATGTCTTGACACAGGGAGCACATGCAAACATATTTATGGTCAAATGGATAATGTCGGCACCTTGAGCAGTATAGTCTGAATTGAGAGCTATAGACTGAAAATAAGAGGTTTTGAAAGAGGCTGACCAGGCCGCCTTCCTGTTTGGCAGATGGGGTGCAGATTCAAACTGGAATGTGAACATTTACCTACGCCCAATTCTAAGGAACTTTTCTTCAGTATTTTCTTTTTCCGCTACTTTATATTTCCTTTTTATTTTTATTTTTACTGTTCTTCTTTTATTTGACAGGTGTTAGTCACTAGTTAATTTGCAGATTCACAATACACATAACCTATGATCATTTTATTATTATAAATTAAACTACCAAACTGTGTTTACTGGTTAAAATGAGCATCTTTAAAATGCTGCTTATTTGTTAAAGCATCAATAATGTAAATTTGCTGACAACACTTAGACATTTTTACTTAAGTTAGGTTTTTAATGCTGGGTTTTTACTTGCAATAGAGTAGTTTTACAGTAGTTGTGGTATTGCTACTTGTACTTAAATAAAGAAGAGAGAGTAGTTTTTCCACTGTTGAAATTTACCCACTGGATGCTTTTGTGCACACACTTTCAAACCATCTTCAAAACAGTGATAACTGTATCTAAAGTGCAACACAGACAATTTTACACACCATGTTGTGCTGACAGGTTCCTGTTGATGTCTCTGTTGTTGGCGATGATGAGAATATTTGCCGTTTAATTTAGGTAAATGTGACATAGTGACGTTTGATGCTTTGATTCGGAGAGTATTTATGGTCATTTGGCGTGCTGTTGGGGATTGCAACTGTCCTTTCTGGTAAACACTGTAAATGTGTGTGTGTGTGTGTGTGTGTGTGTGGCAGCAGTTAATCTCTCTCTCTCTCTCTCTCTCTCTCTCTCTCTCTCTCTCTCTCTCTCTCCATGCTGGGCAGTGACACTCCTCTGCCACCAGCACTCTAATAGGGAGGGACCAGGCAGCTCACTCAGTGCCGCTAATGCAGCTCACTGCCCCGGGCCATGGGCTAAGCTGGAGTACACCGCATCACACACACACACGCACACAGGCACACACACATTCACACACACACACACACACACACACACAATGGCAGACACACACCATATATCCAGCTCTGTCTCTTATCTGTTGCTAAATCAAAACAAGGTGGAGGGGCCAGAGCTTTTTGCCGCTGGATGTTTACTTTACTTTAGTGCCATTCTTTAAACAACAGAGTTACTTCAGTGTTTAAGCCGTAGTGCACATGCAGTTAACAGTTCAATAAGAGTTAATGGGCTATCCAGTTGAGGTTAGGTGTTTGGACCATGGTGGCACAGTTCTGTGTGGTGTGGTGCATCAGGATGTGTGTATGTGTGTGTATGTGGTTTCTCTCTCCCGGGACTCTCATTATCACTGCTGTCCCAGATGTCACCAAGCACATGAAACACACGTCATGAATAATGGAGTCCTATTTCTACATCTCTTCCCATTTCTCTCCTTTCCTCCCACCCTCTTCCCCTCCATCCCTCGTTTCCTCTGATGCTTCTACTGATGCTTAATCTCCTCAGCGCTCTGAGATGGTCCATTTAGCTTTATGCAGCGTCGTCGGCCTGTCTGGTTAGGATGGGTTTATGGGGGGGAACGTGGCGTCTCTGCAGCATTGCGTTGAGTTATATCCACGCAAACAACGTCTTTTGCATACGATCGGTTTTATGTCTGTCCCTGACTGTCCATTCAGCCTCTCCACCCCCCACACCCCTCCACTTCATCCCCTCCCCCAGTGTTTACTGTTTAAAGTCACACAGGGCAAATTGGGACAGAGCAGTCAGTGAAGCAGAAGTCCCATCACAGTGAAAACTGGACTCTGCTCTGTCTGTCTACTCTGTCTCATTCCTCTGACTGTCTCTCTCTCTGCCTCCCCTCAACCTCCACCTTTGTCTGCTCCTTACCTCCGTCCGCTCAACTTTTTAACATCCCCTCACGGTGAGTCGGTGTACAACACAACACAGTGGCAAAGTGGCAGGGAGAGCGTGATTGAAAGATGAGGTAAGCAGTCAGAATTGGTTAGGAAAGAGGACAGCAGTTAGGATTAGACAGTGAAGCGTGGCTTTTTAATGAAAACATGACAGAGCCGCGGCTTCTTCAACGTCTTGCATCTCGACCCCCATACCAGAAAATGAGCAAGCGACAGAGAAGAAGCGAGAGGGGAAAAAGAGAGAATTGAACACTGAGATTCAGATATTGCTCATGCAGTGTTAGTCTTAACCAGCAGCGTGACTCGTGCTCCGTCTGAACAGTTTGGTTGTGTTAACAAAGTCTCTTTTATGGAGGAGATGCAGTGGGGTGGGCTCCGATTGCACAATTAGTTGTTACACATCAGTTGTGCCAATAAAACCTGCTTTGAATGTGAATAGAAAGGAGTTAAGAGGGCGTCATTCATAGTCTGCAGCGGAATAAAAGCCAGGAAAGTGTATATATTTAATTGGCTGACACCTGCTTCTACTTGAGCTTTTAATGTACACAGCAGAGAGAGCAAAGGGAGGGTGGAGTGGGCTCTTGCTTTGAATACAGATGCAACACCCCTTTTTTTGCATCAAGGTTTGAAAGGAGGGGAGAACACAGACATGTATTGTTATCTCCTCCACAGTTTACCCTCCATCTTTCCCATTTGCTTTTCACCTCCACTGTCTTTTCTTCACTCATTCCTCTCTGAGTCAAGTCATTCAGCCCAACAGCGCTGATTTTCTGCTTTAACACATTCCTGTGCTGCTGGATGACAAAAACTGGATGACAGCCATTCACTGACTCCACTGTGCTAATTTTATTACATAGTTTATTATTTTTCATCCCAGCAGGGAGATATTTTTTGTCCTATTTTAAGCCTGGTAGGTGTTTCTGTTTGTGTGTGTGTGTGTGTGTGTGTGTGTGTGTGTGTGTGTGCGTGCGTAGCATGTCTGCATTTGTGAGCACCAAGCATTTTCCAGCACCGCAGAGAATCTCTCTGGAATATGCAGCGTTTTTTTTCTTTCTTCTTCTTTCTGTGACAGTCACAAGTCTTTGATCCGCTCCTCCTCCCCTCTCTCGTCTCACCTTCTTTCAAATTCTTCTCTGCAACTTGCCGTTGAGTGCATGGCTACAGTATAAGACAGGCGTACAGACAATTTTTTTACGTCAAACTCAGAATATCGCCTATCTTTTTGTCATTCAGAGGATTATCAGTTATTTCCCAAATTACAAAACTAACTAACCCAACTAAACTTCTTCATGTATGTGTTCATTTATGTTTGTGTGTATCCGTGTTTTGGGGATATTTGCACAGATTATGGTTTACTGGTGTAAATAATTTAGTTTTGAGGGTAAGACTCCTTCACAAATGTGAATTTAAACTGTGGATAACATTTTAGAGCAACTGTAAATTGCAGTTTTTTTTTAACAAAGTTCAAATAATCTTAAATTTCATATTTTCTCTTCATCCACAACCCTGCAAAATGTGTCTACACAAAGGCGAGCATAGCCTGCTGTAGGTATATGTGTAACACAATACGTGATGCGTGTTAATGTAATTGGAAAGGTAACCGTTTGAGTTTTTTGAGTCAATTTCCTTCTAATCTTGTAACTTTAGACCACATCTCTTTAATGGATAAACATGTTGTGCTGTAGGCGTCTATCTGAGGATTTATACTGTTGTCAGTTTGTGGAGGAGTGAAGCCTCTGACCCTCCGCTGCTTTGGCACATTTTCTCCTTGTGCTAGCTTATAGTCATCATAATGAGCAAGGAAAATACACTAACCTTCATTTAACTAGGAGAGCCCTTCAAGGCAAGGAACCACTGCCTCTGACCATCAACAGTACTGAGTAAGACAGAGACTCCAGGGATCAGATTGTAGTGATCTGCCAGAAGTAAAACAGGGATGTGAGTTCGATAGCTCATTAGCCTTTTCCAAACTGATTAGATATGGGGTCTATAAGCTCCCACGGGAACACCACTGTTTTTCCTCAGAGCTGTGAGTGCTGCACGGCTATGTATGTGTCTCTTTGTATTTTCATTTTTCGTTCACAGGAAAAGCTGGATTTCCGACAGGTGAGTGTCAGAAGATAATTCCTGCTAAAAGAGGATAAAGGTTGTCTTCTAAAATAGATTAGTCTAGATAGTGTGGAAGTGTGTCCCTCTAAAGCATGTAGGTCATATTCACTTTCAAGAGCTAAATTCTTTCCCTGTTGAGGTTAGACTTAGTGTCTGAGCTACTCATAAAACTGCCCATGACCAGGCAACCAAGAAAATTTTAAACAACTTTTGTCTGTGAGTAGGTGAGACTCCAACACACATCTTTGTCCTGAAGGTTTAAAATCTTAATAAGTTCCTCTCACTATCCTTATTTTGAGGCACAGAATTGGACCAAACTGCCTCTGAAAACAGAAAACTTCAGATTGAGAGTCAGGAAATAGAAAAATGTGTGTTATGTTGTATATTTTTGGGGCAATATTTGTGATTGGATACAAAGCCCACTTGTATCTGAAAAGCTATATTTAGCAACTTCATATTGATGCTATTTTTGCCCGCACTATATTCACTGACATCTACCACCAATTACAACACAGAGGGCTTCATTGTTTCATCCTTGATGATTGTAAACACTTTATGCTTTAATAATTGCTGAAAGCACACCAAAATCGTAACAGGATGGCAGTGAGAAGACCCTAGCAACAGGGAGAGGACGAAGAAAGCGTGAGAGTGGGAGGGAGGGGGAAAGATGCAGAACATCAATAAATAATGGCCCCACTGAGGAGGTGGAAATATGGGCCTCGTTATCTTTGCGCCGACGCCTTCATTTGCATGTGAGAAAATGAGGCTGCTACGAACTTGGGCGTGCACACACACATACACACACACACACTCACACTCATGGACCCGCATGGGCTATAGTATATATCCTATTTATAGACTCTCAGTTATGCTTTTATTTTTTCCTATTCTATCTTGTACATTTATACTTCCATTATTTTCCCTTTTCTTTCCTCCTCTTTGGAATTTGTCATAGCAGCAGGTCTGACCTGTTGTGTGACTGCGAGGCCGCAGGCATTGTTGGATTAAAAAAAATAAAAGCCAAAGCGAACCTTTGTTACACAAGAGAGTTTCACTAAGGACATACAGTATGATTAATTTGAGTAATACCACTTTTGTTTTACATTACATACATATAAACATAGCAGTTGGAGCACACACGTAGCCACAGGGAAGCTGCCCAGTGCTGCCACTAAAACAGCCACAAGAGCAGTTGGATTTCAAATGCCTTTCTCATGCTGTTCATTCGTTTTGTAGCTGTTCAGCCGGTGTGTGGATCTGAATAAGCTTTTTAAAAAGTGTGTTACCTAAAGCATAAAGGTAGATAAGTATCGGACTAAAACTGCCTATGTATGCATGTACTCATTTGAACAAATAAGCAGCTATTACTGAAATAGTCTTATGCATTTATAAACCATAAGACTACTTAACAATGGAAGGTCGGGTTAGGGTATGGGAGGCATGCAGGGGAAATAAAACATCAAATATCAACATTTCTGAACTGTATAATTGTATGTAAATGTAAATTGTGTTTCTTTGTTTTTAACTGTATATTTATTATTATTTATTTTGTCAAGACTGAGAATAATATACATTTAATAGTTAATAGATTAAAATAGTAGCTCTGGAATACATCTGCATCAGCAATACATGTTGAGTTTGCTCATTTCTTTCCCTTAATGGGCCTCATTGAGACTGACCGAACTCAAACAAAATCCAACAATGTTGACATCCTCTAGGCAATACAGCTTCTTTCAGAAAGCTTCTTTCTGGGTGAAAGACCTTTTTAAAGAACAAGTTGCTTAAAAATACTTCAGGATCTGTGAGCGCTTCCATTTTTTACCTAATGGTCCTTTTGGTTTCTTAGTTCATGGTGTTTTGCAAAAATACAAAAGGCTCACATGATAGTTATAATAGCTATCAAAAGATAACTATTAAAACATGGGTCATGTTGCACAACCCTCCTAACTTTGCATGTCTTTGTCAATATAGTTTTTGGTGAAGGGCTTTTATGGAGAAATCACACAAAACCATTTGGATCTACGGTTTTGCTCTGTGTGAAGAATCATGTCTGATGGCACAGTGGATCAGCACTTTCCTCTGTTGCTTACATTAAAATGCAGTTATGAGTGAAATCCCAACTAGGGAACATTTTGTTCACATTTCTTCCAATTCGACTGAATGAAAACAACATGCATGAATATTATATATGTAGCCAATATATATTCGTAGATGTTTAGTGCATATGGATGAGTTAAAGCGGAGGACAAACTACAAGTTTGTGTAGAAATGTACTTGCCAAATAAAATTGTCATAACCTTAGAGAGACTCTTTAGCATTACATTATCATGTGAATGTGGCACAAATGAAAATAAATTATGCAACGCTAACGACTGTTTTCTACTCGCAGCGCCTGCATGCATGCATGTCTGCATGTTTTGCTGCAGCTGTGTGTCTGTCCATGTCTCTCTGTGTGTGTGTGTGTGTGTGTGTGTGTGTGTGTGTGTGTATAGTGTACATTAGCTCTGTTTCTCGTTATCTAGTCAAGTCAGCATGAATAAAAGCTGAGGGTGCACAGTGATTTAGTAATTAATATTTTACTCTGTCTGCCACTCTGCTTAGAGACTGAGAGAAAAAAGGGTAAGAGAGACGATAAAAGGGTTCACACAAAGAGATGAAGAGAGTTGACTAAAGATAAACTGCTAGACTGATTCTATGTACAAGCCACTCACAGATAGTAAGGGAAATAATGTGATGTGCATTGTGTAATCAGTCTTGTTTCTGAGGCATGGGATGAATTCTTTCCCTTGCTGAGACAGAAAGTGTGGCTTTGACAGATCCAGCTGACTCTCTCTCTCTCTCTCTCTCTCTCTCTCTCACTCTCACTCTCTCTCTCTCTCTCTCTCTCTCTCTCCCTCTCCTTGTATATGTCAGAGTGTTGTGACAGGCGAGTCGTCGGTGTTGTGGGAGTAGCAGTCTTAAAGTGCTCATTATCCTGTAAGGCTTCATTCTGGGGGGCAAACAAAGGCTGCTGTGAAATTGCAGCCTGTGCCTGCTCTCGGGTCGTACAGTATATTTCATGCAAGCACATGCACAGTCCATAACTACTACCTTCAGTATTCAAGCTCCACCCTCTTCAAGACCTTGACAAACACAGTGCCAGTATATAAAATATTGATGCTGATAAACACGCAGGTGCACCTGAACGCAGCCAATCCAGCTGTTGGCCTGTAGCTTATATGCTAAACGACAAAGGCGATAATTGATGATTACAAACCTAAGCTAACCTTGTTATACAGCTGCGACCATTTTGAAATCTGTCCCACTTACAGTGAGCTGTGAGACAATTGCATATGTTTAAAGGTCCAATGAAATAGTATGGCTTTATTAATCTGATTCTTTTAGGAACAGGATGTTGGGGCGGGACATTAGACAGTGAGGGATCAAGCTTGTCTTTTAAATGTGAAGAGAAAGGCAGTTTAATTTGATATAACGGGCAGAATGGCCAGATTGTTGAAAACTGTGTTATGACTTTATTGGCTGGTTACATCTATTTGCACGAGGATAGAAATGAAGATGAAGTGTGTTTACCAGGAAATCATTAAGGTGCCCATTTCGTGTGATATTTAAAAACGAGCCTTTCCTCAAAACACAGTAAAAAGTCGGAGTCTCAGATCCAGTTAGCTAATGTTTGAATTTACCGTAAAATTTAAAACTATATCCTCCTTGGTTCATGTTGATTTACAGAGAGGAGAAAATTCCAAATGTGCAATATTAACTGTTATACAGAGAGGACTTCTCTCTTCCCTCTGCCTCCAATCAGCAGCCACAGCATGAAAACTCAGAGTTATCTACATAACCACGGTTCTCTGAGTAGCATAGAATGTGAGACCCAAAACAAATGCTATGAAAGAGAAGAGGCAGCTCTCATCACACTGGCACACTTGATCTCTGGCCCTCCATTTTTGTTACCACAATTTAAAGGAAGAACATTTAGATAGTTTGGTGGTGATAGTGTGGTGCATAAGAGTTTTACATTTAGTGTAGGGGGACAGTAAATCTGTCTCTGCTCTGTCTATGGGTGGCGTAAGTGACCGCTGTGTGTCCTCCGGTCCTTGAAAGAGTGCCAGGTTTCGGGAAGCAACATTATCAGGCAGGTAGTGCCAACTGTTCAGGCAGCTGTTTGTTCTTTGCACAATACGGTTTAGCAATGAACACAATGGACTTGTACCAGAACACTCGTCTTAGTGCAGGTTTTTAACTGGATGTTTCTGTCTGTGAGCAGTTTTCCTTTGCACAAATTAATGCAAGTCTTCACTGAATGCGTCTCCTCCAGGTAACAGGTTCTCGCTGACGTCCTTCGGGGCTCTTTACATCTCTGATGTTCAGAAGGAGGATGCCCTCTCCACATACCGGTGCATCACCAAACATAAGTACAGCGGTGAGACTCGCCAAAGCAACGGAGCCAGGCTCTCTGTAATGGGTGAGCATCTTGGTGTCAGCTTGCTCATGTTAGTCTGACATTTCTCTTTGTCTTGACCAAAAATTAACCCTATCTCTGCACTCCAGACCCCAACGAGTCCTCACCCACCATCCTGGACAGTTTCCAAGCAGGGGAGGTGTATGCAGGCCAGAGTATCGAGCTCCCCTGCACAGCAGGAGGCTACCCCAGCCCCACCGTTCGCTGGCTGAAAGATGGTCGCCCACTGCCCTCGGATGCCCGCTGGACACGGCGTTTGACAGGGCTGACCATCAGTGACCTGAGGCAGGAGGACAGTGGCAGCTACGCATGCGAGGTCACCAACAGTTTTGGCTCAAAGGAGGTGTCTGGACAGCTTCACGTTATAGGTGTGTGAGCACCACTACACGCACACATTTGCAAGCAACCAGACAGACTCCCACGCTGTCTTCTCAGTGAATCAGCCTGGCAGACGGACACATTCACAAACTCCTCTCCTTTTGGTTTGAGGCACACATATGAGTCGCACCTAGAGCGTGTCTGTAACAAACATGTGTGTGAGCTGTATGATGCCCCGTCATATCAGGTCTCAAAAAGAGAGACAGGGCAATAATTCACTGAGACTGAATCCGTAACACAGCTGCCAGCACCATTCACCATCAGAGAGAAGGAGGGTGAGGAAGACGGAGATAAATACGAGTGGTCACAGAGGGGACGATCAGACATCCAGACAGTGCTGGAATGACATTATCTACAATGTAATAACAAGATAATAAGAGAGGCGGAGATAAATGTACATTGTGTAAAGTATACAAAGAAACAAAGAGCGGGAGAAGGCGAGACAGAGGGAGAGAATAGAGAGGCGGTAGGCTTTGCCAGTGGGCACATCATGGCAGCACACTCTGTGACTCTGACAGGGTGAGGGGGGGTTGGGAGGCACAGAGATGCCCCCCAGCACACACCACCAGCTGCCTTATTGCTCACTGACATTTTCGCACACACACACACACATACATACGCACTCTCTCTCTCACACACAAAAACAGACAGACACACTTACACACACAAGTGGACAGAGATGTGAAGAGATATCTCCAGCTGCTTTTTTAATGAGTGCGTCGAACTGATTGAGTCACCGCCGCTGATTGTGCTCTCTCTCTCTTTTTCCCCGTCTCTGTGAATGTAAACGCCTAGTGTACTGTAGGCGTTTACATTCGTGTATCCACGTGTCACATTTTTGTTGGATGATTTTAGTCAGTTAGGAGGTGAAAAGATTGGTATCACTTGACTTATACATTATTTAAAAGTAGCTTATTAATAAGTTAAATTAGCAGAGTATGCATGTGGAGGTGATACCAGGTCTATGAAGCCTTAATACGTGAGTTATTAAACACCAATTAATCAGAATTAACCAGTAACTCATAAACCCTTTATTCTTTATTGCGACTTACTGTACAGTGTACCAGTAAATTCTATAATCTTTGCATTTATGTAAAAAAACATTTTTGAATGAAACATAATTTCAAAAACTATGGATATCAAGGTTAAGTAATAACATGGGAAATAAAAAGTAATCTAGCAACAGCAATACATACTTTACTTATACTAATTCAATTTGTATTGCCGTTTTACTAATCAAGATACACGTTTCTTTACAGTGAAACAGAACTAAAACAAAAATTACATAAATCAAAAGAAAGAAAGTGTATCTTTTGGAGGTTTTTTATGCATCTGTGTTCTAACAAACAACCTGCGTCCTCTCAGATCCACTACGAGTGACCTTGTCGCCTAAGAATCTGAAAACTGGCATCAGCAGCACACTGTTCTTCACCTGCACTGTGGAGGGCTCTCCAGAATACACCATCACCTGGTACAGCAACACAGAGCCCATCGTCCCTGACCAGCACATCTCCATCCAGGGACAACACAACGACACCCTGCAGATCACCGCAGCACAGAAGTTCCACTCCGGGGCCTACCAGTGCTTTGCCTCCCGAAAGGGCCACACTGCTCAGGACTTTTCCATTATTCTGCTAGAGGGTATGTGGACAGACACTACCAGGGAACTAAGCAAGTGCAGATTCTACATAAATAGGGATGCAGCTGGCATTTTATTACAGCACTGTAACAACAAAATTTTAAGCTTCTGCTTTTACTGTTGACTTTCTTTATCTAAATGTTGGTGCATAACTTGGTTGCTAGTGCAAATGGCACTGATAGATGCATAAATAGGACACCAGAAAGCTGTTGAACAAATACACAAAATCATTTGGCTTTACAAATGCTACCATAACAGATCTAAATCCAAGTTGTTGAACATGCTGCTTTTCTGTCAGAACCTCTTAACGCTGTCATTATGTATCTATCTATTTTTCATCTTTCTCGCTCTCTGTCTCCTCTCAGATGGTACTCCTCGTATTGTGTCTTCCTTCAGCGAGCGGGTGGTGAACCCCGGCGAGCCATTCTCCCTCATGTGTGCAGCCAAAGGAGCCCCGCCCCCCTCCATCACCTGGACGCTGGACGACGAGCCCGTGGTGCGAGACTCCACCTACAAGACGAGCCAGTACACACTGTCCGACGGCCTGACCGTGTCACACGTCAACGTCAGCAGCCCGCTCATTCGAGATGGGGGAGTGTATCGTTGCGTCGCACGCAACTCGGCCGGTAGCGCCGAGTACCAAGCGCGCATAAACGTAAGAGGTGCCTGTCTGCTTTTCAATATAAATGCACTCTACACCTGATTCTATACAAACACACAAGGACTAGTGAGAGGCATAGAGCACTTTGCATTTCACATACAGTTACATCTATCTATCTGTCTGTCTGCCTGTCTGTCTGTCTGTCTGTCTGTCTGTCTATCTATCTATCTATCTATCTATCTATCTGTCTGTCTGTCTGTCTGTCTGTCTGTCTGTCTATCCACACAATGCTGTTCTGTGCCATAATTTGGAACATATAATAGAGAACCTTGCCAAGGGACTGACTCTAGGAAAATGAAAATGGAAAGCAAAGCATGCAGCTTGATGCTGAGTGCAGCCACTGAGCTGATTTGTCTTTTTTTGGCATGACGGTCAGATAATCTCTGTGTCCCTTTTGGCCCCGTCCCAAATCTCTCAAATCTGTGTCATTTCAGCTCCCTCTAACAACCAGCAGGCTGTGTGATGTGGGTTAAAGTTTGTTTGTGTGTGTGTGTGTGTGTGTGTGTGTGTTATCCATGAGTGTGTACACTCCTGCACAGGGCTGAGACGCTGAAGAGCCTGTCGAGTTCCCAGGCGATACTGCGAGCTTGATGAAGAAATGTGGGAGAAAGAGGAAGATGATAATAAATGGGTTTATGCTCTGGAGACAGCCATCCAATTAATTGCTCAGGAGCCTGTTTATGAAGAGAGACATGGAAAGGACGAGGGGGAAATAGAGTGTGTGTGTTAGGAAAAGGTCTACTTAAATGTATTTTAAATGTATTTTGCACCACAGATGCGATATACTATACTAACTATACTATCAAATATCACACAGTTTTAGGTTAGTGCAATTAGCCAATCGCACTAAAGCCATTTCACAAAGAATCAGAATCAGAATGATCTGATTTATTGCCAAGTAGGTTTACACATACAAATAAATTTGTTTTGGTGTGTGGGTGCCAACAAGAGCATAGATATATACAGAAAAAATGAATACAACCACTAAGTAGAAAGGCATTTAAATACTAAGTATTCTTGGTAAACATTATTTTGAAGTATTTTAAGTACATTTTGCAAATATGATCATATTAGGCTATAGTGGGGACTTTTTTGCCACGTTTTCAGTAGCTGATATGTTGCTGTCAAGTAGATCCAATACTTTCTGCGAATATTTCAAATTAAAAGAGAGGGATTAGGCCCTTTGAACCTCAGAAAAGACTATAATGTAAAAGAAGACAAGCTGAGGTTCATTGATGGTAGTTTACCTGCAATGAAAAAATGGTAAAGTGAAAGCAACTGCACTGGAGTGAATGAAAATTAACCAGCACAGTGTTTATGTATTAATGGCAGAAAGGATGTCTGTTATGCTGATTAATGAATAGTTACCATGGAGAAAGTGCTGCATTTGTATCAACATTATAAAACAGGGGGGATTAGAATAAAGGCCTGTCTCTGTGCAGTTAAAGTAAGAATTATATACACTATGCTCTTTTGCAATGTAAGTTATTTCTGTTGTCCAAGACATAATGTAAATATATTGTCTGTTATAATTATCTGACATTTTGACACAGGGTAAATGTAGGATGACTGCATGAAGGAGCTTCTTTAATGACAACCAAGAAGAGGGTAACATAATAATCTGAAATCCATTTAGCTCAGTCATGGCTGCTAGCAATGGTTGTGTATTGCATGGAGCGTTTAACTCCCCTGTATGCTCACCACAAAGCAGACTCATTTATCATGAGATAAAGATGACTTGAGAGGAAATTCCATGTTAATATTGCATGAATGTTTTCCCATAAGTTATCAGTGATGGACATCATTTGTCATGCAACATACAGACAGATCTGTGGAGGTCTGATGGTAATAAGACAACCTCAAAGTTAGTGATTCATAAAATCCAGTAGAGAGAGATAAGATTAATTCATGTCTGCAGTGACACTGAGGTGACTTACTTGCTGTAAGAAGGCTGACGTGTTCATCAACAAACCCCCAGCTGATGCTATGTCACTGAGAAAAGACGGCGATAAGGGCTTCTGTGTTTGAACAGAGTTTGAAGGGAAGCAACAATTTTCAGCAGCACTTGTTTCCACAGCTGTGTGGTTGTCTGATCCAAGCTCTCGATATTTACTTGCTATTCTGCAATAAAGAAAGCCACAATAAAGAAATGAAGAGAATCATTGGATATTCAGTCTTCATAACAGGAAGCAATTTCCCTTGATTTCACTCTTTCATGGGGGGAAAAACAACTTTGGCACACAGTGTTAACAGAGTTGCAATCATGTCACAGTTTGGATGTGACTAGGGGAGCCATTTGAATCACTTTGATCACAACACATCTTCATCACAAGATAACTGGACATATTATTGTCTGTCTTTGAATTTAAATCCACCCCTGGATGAAGTTTACTTTCTTACCTGTACATCCACTTGGTTATTCAGGTCAGACAAACGTTACAAAAACACCTGTAAACTGGTTGTATTCAGCTGTGTGTTATATGTGCAGTTAGACAAAAGAGTAGCAGATACAGAACTTCTCCAGTAGAGAAAAACTAAGTCATAGTGAAAAACACAACATTGCATTCTGTTATATGGAGGCAGCTGTCAGTAGAGAATTGGTACCTCTGGCTCTCCTACAATCCATTGCTCTGAGCTTGACACCCAGCCATTTTCAGCCCTGCATCCAAGCAGTTTCCATCATCTACCATCATGTATGAAGCAGAGTTTAATTTCATACTGAATAGAACCACTCTGTGGTGCTAACATTTGTATTTCATGTTCTATCTAAAATGACTAGTGATGTATCACGAGCCAATTCACCTTCAGAAAGCAGATGGAGGCCGTAGAGTCCACTAGACTCCACTAGCGTATCACAATAAACCTTCTAAAGTAAACTGATAATTGGTGCAATGAGAAAAAAGGTAGTATAGATGAGACAGACAAGTATTTCACAAACAATCAATATGGACGAGTAACTTTCACGAGTAACTTTATGGACGAAAGTTACTCGTCCATAAAGTGACGAGTAACTTTCACTTTATGGACGAGTAACTTTGGACATTGTTACATGTGAGAGAGTGTTCTGAGTATCATTTCAAGCAGTCTGCTCTGCTCTGTCTGCCCAGTAGAAGACAAACCCCCCACTACTTACAAGATAAATGTAATTAACCTCTTTCTGCGACATTCACAAGTCAAGAGTTTAAATTCACAGAGATGCAATGAAAAACATTTCTGAGGGTATTTTTCTAGCACTTTGATTTACTTTGATGACTCAACACGTCCTGGGTGCACTGATTTTGATGGATTTTAATGGATAAATTGAAGTGCTTATGCTGTTTATTATGATTGAGTCTCTTGCAGTTTTTTTGCAGACATTGTCCCCTGCTGAGTTGCTTTTAGATGTGCACACACACACACACACGTGCACACCTTGATATTCCGCAGAGCTCAGAATACAGCTTCCAATCTAATTTCTGCAGATGTAGTGACCCATGAAATGGTGCCAAGTCGCCCTCTTCCCCTCAGCGGTATGTAAAAGCTGCAGATTGCCTCATTCAGCCTCCAATATTAACCCTTTGCACACCTCTTAATACCTTGGCGTCCCTGCCACAATGTCCCTGGCAGAGTTAAAAACGCAGACAGATAAACGTTCATGTTTATGTGTCCGTGCTTTGAAGTCTGAAAGAGAATTTTGCTGCCAGGTGTGTGTGTGTGTGAATGTTTGTGTGTGCGCACCTTTTCAAGGTACTGTGTGCATGTGTGTGAGAACCAGCTCCTGGTTTGGTTCAAAGATAAATAGTGTATTGAGAAAGAGATAATCCTCTCTAGGGGGTTCGATGTAACTCTCACTCCACCGACTAAGGGGAAAACTTTGTTAATGTTATCATCTTGAAAGAAAAAAAAGAAAACTGCAAATATTCTTTAGTGAATCTGAAGGCTATCTCACCCTTCACTGTAGTAGGTACTATCTCCAAGATAAAGGGATTAGAGAATAGAGGAGAGATACTTGAAGAGATGTGGGTTGTATAAATACGGATTTGAGCAATCACCAGAGATTTTTTTCACAGCGGTGCCAAGCAGCGCTTTCCAAGGCCCAGTTATTATCAAGAAACATCAGAAGCAACTCATCCTGCATACCAAACAATGATGCATTTCTTCACATGATAAATAATATCATCAAAGGCATAGTCATTTCCAGCTACATGAAATCATTCACCTTCACTGTGCAGAACCATCAACTGACCGACGACCTGAATGTGTTTTACTGCAGGTTTGATAAGCCACCATTCACATCACTCAGCTGCTCGACTCAGATATCACACAACCAACTGCACCCACTGCCATCTCAGCCCTCCCCGCTTTCTTTTAGTCCCAATAAAACCCCCCCTCACAGGTTTCATTGACTACAGGCCTGTCGCCTTGACGTCTGTGGTCATGAAATCCTTCTTGTGACTGGTGTTGGCCCACCATGAAGGACATCACAGGCGCCCTGCTGGACTCTCTGCACTTTGACTAGCGGACAAACAGGTCAGTGGATGATGCAGTGAATTTGGGACTGCACTACATCCTGCAATACCCCTCCACTCCCCAGGGACATAATTATGCAAGGATCCTGTTTGTGCACTACAGCTCGGCATTCAACCCCATCATCCCAGAAATCTTCCATTGCAAAGTCACCCAGCTCACTGTGCCAGCCCCCACCT